>JAPZIH010000994.1:2500-42500 GCA_027410445.1 Discoglossus pictus
ATGTGGCAGCATTGAATAAAGCATTATTTTGTTTCTTTAGTTTAATAAAATTAATATTAATCAGGTGTTACCCACCATAAGCTTATATAGCATATTTTAGTGTGTGTGTGTATATATATATATATATATATATATATATATATATATATATATATATATATATATATAACACACACTGTTAGGATATTTGCATTTCACAACAATAATTGCATCAAAATTGAATAATTGGATGTTTTAAGCTCAGTTATGCCCATTGTGCATATAGGAGAGCATATTCCTGTTTCCTCCTTTTCTTACAAGTATTTTGGAAAACATATTTGCACATCTCTCTATTGCACAAATGTTCTGTGTTGCACATATTTTGTTCCATAGTTTTAAAAATAAATGATGCAGGAAGCAGGCGACCTCTTGTTGATATCTGTATGGGGGCATTTTGTTAATTATTTGTACATTTAGTATCATTCAGTGCCCAAAAAAGTTATGTTAATGAATTTAGTTTTGCCTTTGTATATTTGTTCTGTAACAAATATTTATTTTATTTCTCTGATCTGCTTGTATCACTTTAGCTCCTGCAAAAAGGCTCAGCGATTTAGACAAAATGTATGTTAAAGGAATGGACTACATATATCCTGTGTTGCCTATATTGAAGAGTAGAGAAGAGGTAAACCTTTGCATTTTTTTTTTTTTTTATATATATACATCCGGTCCCCGGGTTAAGGACGAGATAAAGACATGAGAATGTCTTTAAACCGGATTTGTATTTAACTCAAATCCGTGATTTTTATTAACAACACTAGAATGACTGATATGTGTTAATAATAATACAGTATAATACTGTAATTGCACTGTACTGTGATAATAAGTTACAGAAACTATTGTTCTCTATCTTTTAATTCAAACAAAACAAACACTCCTACAAAATATCTTGGGAGTCTATTCTTAAGTAAAGGTTGTCTGTTACCCCGGGACCAACTGTATTGATTTAGTTTTCTGATCCACTCAAATTGAAGTGCTTACATTTTAGATAATTCCTGAGGCGCCTTGATTTGTATTTGAACTGGAGGGTTAATAATAATAGTGGGACTCTTTTTCTGGAGATATGGCTGTCAAATTATTTAAAATGCCAGCATTTTCAGGAGATAAACTCTCATTTTAAAAACTTACATATAATAACGAAAACCTTAATAGTGAGTGTAGATTCATTAACTAAACGTAGGAAAAGAGACCGAAAAGATCTTTCCACTGAACTATTGGGACTCCCTTCCTAGAGAAAAAAAAAATAGATAGCCGACCTAGATGGATATCTATGTTGACTATAAGTTTTTTCTCTCTAGGGAGGGAGTCCCAATGGTTCGGTAGAGAGTTCTTTTTTTGTGTCTCTTAAGTTTAGTTTTTGAACTGGAGGTTGCCAAATAGTGTGAGCAAATACTTTTTAAGATGTTAAATATTTAAATGGTAAAACATTACTAAGATATTATCTGTGACAATTTTTATAATGTATGAAAAATACATAATCCTGATCTTTATCATAAAGATTGATCAGAGTACATACTGTATAACTATAGTGTGAACTTAAAGGCACCAAATCAGGTGCCTGAGATAATGTAAGAAAGCAATAGTGCATATAAGATAAAGAATATTTATTATACTGTAGAACGTATGTAAAAAATTTAACAATGCACCTAAAAATGTCATGTTAAGTTTTATCACTCCGCTTTAGGGGATAGCCATCTTAAGCAGTGGATTGATTTCTCCACCCTTTATAGGCTGTCTTAAGGGTAAGACAATATACATAGGGAAGTTGCCAGTCCTTCTTACATTGTATACAATTCACCCTGTATAATAGGTAGGGACACTGCTGCAGGGGTCTGGTACAATTACTGTATATTTAAACACATACATACACTGCATACAGAACAAAGGAGGATGAACTAGGAATCCAGATCTTTGTTGTACTGCAAAAAAAAAACTGGATGTTAATAAAAATGCACTGTCTGATTGCATCACCGAAATGGGGGAAAGAAATTTGAAATAAATAGAAAATTTAAAGAATGCATTTGGGCCCCTTTTGATCATGTGAGATTTGCCTCTCTATTAAAACTAAGTTGTTTGTGACAAGGACCGTGGACAAGATTTTGTTTCTTTTTGCATCTAAAATAGGATATTTTTTAACTATTCACCGTCATGGTGCAAAATAAATATCTTCAGTGTAGAAGTGCCTGTGGGGACTTGTCCTTGCTAGCCAATAATGTAGGAATATAGCAGGATGAGTTCTACTACTTTACCAATAAGACTTATTCACAGCTGCATGCTTTGTGTGCACAAAAACCTTACCTGTTAGATTCTAGGATGTTATTAAATAAGTTTAATCTATTAGATTATATATTCATCTATAAATGTTATCTATTTCTTTTCATCTAGAAAGTATTTTATTTCTAATATTTTAAACTATTTGCACAATAGCAAATGTGTGTTCCATGTTCTTTTATGTTAAATAAAACTATAAATAAAATAATCCGTTAATAAAAAAGTGCATGCATGAACCTGACTTTATGTGTGTGTTTGTTTTTTTTTGTTTTTTTTAAATCTGAACATATTCCAATGGCCTGTGAAATGCTACTAGGTCTGCAAATGAGATCTTTCATTTCCCAGGACTAATATGCATTTCTTCTTTATAGATGAACTAAAGAACAAACACTCATGCAGAAGCTTGTTATACATTCGTCATGTATCCACACTTTGAAGTGGTGTCCATTTATAGCACCTGTTACCAGACGCAATCTAGAAGCCCATATTCCTCATGGAGTCATCTTATTAAACTGAACAGAAAAACAAATAGCTGCATAAGTTAATTAATTTTTTTCTTGGTTGTCATTACAGTTAATCTCTCTGATTGAGAACCATGCCGTTGTAATTATACATGGTGCAACCGGCAGTGGTAAAAGCACTCAATTGCCACAGTTCATTATGGACCACCACATGGAAAGATCAGTATATTGTAATATTGTTGTTACTCAGCCACGAAAAATAGCTGCACGGAGCATTGCTACCTGGATAAGCAAGGAACGCAAATGGACATTAGGCGGTTTGGTGGGATATCAGGTAAAGCGTGAGCACATAATTTTCTTGGTTGCCTTTGTGAAAACCAGACAGAATTGATGCGTTAAGATTGGTTTTATAATACATTGTTGTAGATTCCACATTCCCATTGTTCAGATAGACGTTATATGTGAATTCAACCACTCTTCCCTTAGTACATGGATCACTGGAAAACTAATTAAGGGAATTTTTTTACATTCTAAAAACATTTTGCCTATTTTCAAATGTAATTTCTCAAAAGAGTATAATTTAAATATTTGACTATAATTGGCCATTACCCAGCTTGCTTTTTTGTAAAGAGGCATTGTAATGGTGTAAATAGTCTGCATCATTAAGAACAATGGAATAGTTAAATCTCTGGCAAGTAAGTGTTCTGCAAAATTATAAAACTATGATTGTCCTATTTGGGTAATGCCTTTTACACTGAAGTAAAATGAAAAAAATGTGTTTGTTCATCTATTGTAAAAATTAACCCTTTATTCTAATCCTAAGACTTTATTTTCATGACACAATTTTTGTGTTAGATCACTTAATTACTACAATTTTTTTTTCTTTTTTTTTAAATGGTGAAATCACTAATTTACTCAACATATGTTACATAAATAATCTTCCTCCTTCTTATCTTAACATGTCATGGGTTCTTCGTAGATAAGCTTTGTTTTTGAGCTTCCATTCACTCTCCCGAGTTACACGTGTATTTTACTTTTTATTCTGTCCTTTTACATAAGGGGAACTAAAATAAGTCATGTTAAATATCAAAGGAAAATATTATATATATAAAAGTGGCTTAACCATACTGATGTTTTATCTTTATGACCTCTGTACAGACCACTACCTTATGATTATATTCTAATACCCTTGTGAGCACTAATCTTTTTATATGCACAGATTTCTAATTTATCTAGTTATTGAGTCAGTATACTTTGGAGAATGGATAAAGCAGACTGGAACTGAAATACTACAGTTCATAGTACAATTAAATTATGATGATAATATAATTTATTTTTCTATGGCTCATAAAATGCAAATTCTCTTTGTATGTAAAGAAAGATAAGGCTTAAGTTTGCTAATTTAAAATGTTTTGTTATTTCCCTTCTTAATACTGGTCTCTTGTCTAAAGGTGGGGTTGGAAAAGAAGGCAACAAATGACACCCGGTTAATTTACATGACCACTGGAGTCCTGCTGCAGAAAATTGTTGGTGCGAAGAGTTTGGCAGAATTCACACACATTTTTATAGATGAAGTAAGTATATGTTTAAATCCTTCCACCAGAATTCATTTTTAATTGAACTCATAGACGATCACTGCACACAATGTTGCCATTTAGCCATGTGCGTTTAAGGTTGCGTAGCAAGATGTGAAAATGCCTATTGTCAATGAAAAAAACTTTATGGAAAAGCACTGGAGTAATAACTAAAAATACATTTTTTTTAATCCTTTCTTGCGTGTATAACAAGGATGGCAAACTTAAAAAAAATTATAACTAGATACAGTATGCCTAAAAGTGAAATAGTTATAGAAAGATGTTTTGCAGAAATTACATTTTAATCTGTTTGACCGTCTAGGGGTAATTCCACCATCATCCAGTGTTGTCTTCAGTTAGAACATTTTTCATAGAAGAATATTCAACTTCCTGTGCGAACACACAGGTTTGAAACCTAGAATGAGCCTTTTTGATTCTTATTTTCACTCAAATCTGTCAAATCTTTCAAATGCAAACTATTAATCTAAACTAGCGACTTGCCCGTCAAAAATGAAGGCAATAAAATTTGAAGGCTGGCAATGACACACAATGCAAGGCTCTCCCCCCTCTAACTTGCGGGCCTCGCAATGAGATTATTGCAAGCCTCTCCCACCGAGCCGCTCAGGTCACCCGAAAATTTCATGCCTTGCAACGGGCACCCACGGCGCTCATTGTGACCCTCTCCTCCGCTCTACTTTTTGGGCCTCTCTATTAGCGCAAGCCCGGCAATGCGCGGCCATGGCAAGCATCGGCCAACCTGCCACTTTCGTGCCTTGCGCTGAGCACATTTTGCGCTCATTGCGAGCTCAGCAATAAGGTACGCAATGAGCGCCTTTCGTCTCCCGCGCTCATTGCAAGTCTCTCCCCACTCTGACCCCTGTCTTTTTTCCCCCTCTCCCTTCCATGTGGCTGTTTCCCCCTCTCTCCCTCCCCCACCCGTCTTTCTGCTTTTTTGTTTCCACCTTATTTCCCTCCCCTGTGTCTCTTTCCACTCTCTCCCTCCAATGTGTCTTTCTTCTCTCTGTCTCTGGTCGTTTTGTGTGGTTTTCATTGAGCGCCTATCTATCCTTTTTTAGTCTTGCTGATCGCTGTTGCTGATGAGCGATGTTGTTTGTATTTTCAAAGTACTTCGTGCCTGGGGGTTTTCGGCTAAGTGTTACGTGCTTCGGCCTAGTTTTGATCCTTTTTGAAAGCATTTACATTTTAACGGCCACCATTTTATTCCTTGCTTAGCCAATTTTGAATCTCTGTTCAATTAAGGTTCAAATTAGTTTGCTACCTCACTCACAGGTTCCCCTGAGCTGCTTGTGAGTTTATTTTATTTTTTAAGTTATTTTGGCAATTACTTTTCTTTTCTTTACTTTGGCGGTCTTTCGACTTACGTGCTTGAAAAACTTTTGGCCGTTAAATAAGTAATTTTTCCAAAGACTTGCATACCCCCCGATTAATCTCTTTCCACCCTCCATTGGTGGAGCGCCCTTGGGCAAATGACAGCTATGACGGGACAGAGGACCCTTAGAGGGATCCTGAAAGGCCACAATTGCGAGGCGGGCTCATTGATCATGAGCAAGCCCGAAACATTTAACATTGCGTGAGCAACATTCAGAACTTACCACAAATATTATATGTGATGCACAGAGGACCTTAGGAACAGCTATTTGATCAATGGCTTCAGCAAATGCGAATCCCAAATAAAAATTATTTTAACAGCTGAATTTATTGAACAAGCATTTTAGTCTGCCTGACACAATGTAAAATGTTTTTATTTATATTTTTGCAGTTAACCTACTGTTTATATTTACTTGTTTACTTATTTAATCAACAAACATGTATTGGGTATCTTTTGTTACTATATAAATCTTTATTTATTGTAAGACAGCAACGAAATCTAAAACCACTGAAATACTACTTTTTAAAAAAGAATGTACAATGATTCCTTTGGGCTTTCTATGAAGTGATCCACTATTCCACTGTAAGTATGATTTTATCACAGAGTGGATCACAATATAGTACCAACAGAGCTGTGTGGATAATCAGAGTTACCAATGGTTATTGTGTTTCCATGAGACTATTCAACATACCGTGTTTCTCCGATGATAAGGCAGGGCCATCAAATAAGACAGCCCCCCCTTTTTAGAAAAAAAATTAAAATAAGGCACCCCCCCGCAAATAAGCCACCCACCGATACCTGTGCTTACCCGAATCTGATGGTACGGTGGGTGACCCCGTGTGGTGCCTCCGTCTACCCTATTTGCCTCCATGGCTGCGCGCCTCGTCATGCAGTGAAGAGGAGGAAGTGACAGGACTGCAGCGCGCGCACGTGACTCACTCCGCGCAAGGAAACGCAGGCAGATTCCTTCATCCCTCCTGCAGGAGGTACGGTATACCGGCATTACGGTATTGATTACAGTAGAAGGGGACAATGAATGGCACATGATTGATCAGAAGGGGACAATGATTGGCATTGTGCCAATCATTGTCCCCTTCTGATCAATCATGTGCCATTCATGTCCACTTCTGATCACTCTGTGCCAATCATTGTCCCCTTCTAATCAATCATGTGCCATTCATGTCCACTTCTGATCACTCTGATCAGAAGGGGACAATGATTGGCACAGAGTGATCAGAAGTGGACATGAATGGCACATGATTGTGCCAATCATTGTCCCCTTCTGATCAATTTTGTGCCATTCATGTCCACTTCTGATCACTCTGTGCCAATCATTGTCCCCTTCTGATCAATCATGTGCCATTCATGTCCACTTCTGATCACTCTGTGCCAATCATTGTCCCCTTCTAATCAATCATGTGCCATTCATGTCCACTTCTGATCACTCTGATCAGAAGGGGACAATGATTGGCACAGAGTGATCAGAAGTGGACATGAATGGCACATGATTGTGCCAATCATTGTCCCCTTCTGATCAATTTTGTGCCATTCATGTCCACTTCTGATCACTCTGTGCCAATCATTGTCCCCTTCTGATCAATCATGTGCCATTCATGTCCACTTCTGATCACTCTGTGCCAATCATTGTCCCCTTCTAATCAATCATGTGCCATTCATGTCCACTTCTGATCACTCTGATCAGAAGGGGACAATGATTGGCACAGAGTGATCAGAAGTGGACATGAATGGCACATGATTGATCTGAAGGGGACAGGAATGGCACATGAGGATCAGAAGGGGTTACTAAAATGGTCCCCCCCCCACTGGTTTTAAGTCCTCCCCCACTCGGATACCTCAATGCCATATCTTTTTTTTCCCCTTAGACATGAGCACAAAAAGGAAAAGCTACACGATGGAGTACAAGATGAGAATTGTGGAAGAATCTTGGGGCCAAACTCTTCCTGCTTTCTGCAAGGAAAAGATGTTGAATATCCGAATGGTCCGCAAGTGGCGAGCAGAGTATGGTAAACTCATGGAACAAGTGGAAAATGGAAGAGGTACCAAACGCAAGAGTGGATCAGGTCGCCAAGCAACATTTCCAGAGCTGAAAGATCTGATCTGTGAATGGGTTGTTGACAGGAGAGCAAAGGCCTTGGTTGTGATTCAAGAATATGCGCTTGCAATAGCACCACAGTTTGACATCCCGGAAAACTTCAAAGCATCAAAACACTGGTTGGATAATTTCCTTCAGCGAAACAAACTGTCTTTAAGAAGATCCACAACATTGTTTAGGCTGGAAGATGCTCAAGTTATTGAGAGAGCACTTGCATTCAAGTCCTTTATTGATGATATTGATTTCTCAAAATACAATCTTTCCAACATGATTGCTATGGATGAAACTGCAGTGTTTATGGGCCAACATCTCAAACAACTATTGAACAGCGGGGTGCCTCCTCAGTGTACGTTCCCTCCACTGTTTACGAAAGTGCACGTGTTACCTGTATTTTGGCAATTCGTCTGGATGGCACCAAAGTCACACCTCTAATCATTTCTAAGGGCAAGAAGGAAAAGATTGAACGTGTTTCAGGAATTTTTGTTCTTGAAACTGAAAAAGCCTGGGCCACACAAGCAGTCATAAGAAAATGGGTCGATTTAATGCTGCCACTTGTTATGCGAGGGAGCCAAAGAGGTCTGCTAGTCTGGGATGCAGCCAGCACTCATCGCGCTAAAGATATGAAGTCATTTCTTCATGAAAGAAAAATAGATCAAGTAATGATTCCCGCAGGAATGACGGCCTATCTCCAGACTTTGGATATTGCAATCAACAAGCCATTCAAGGACAATCTGCGCATGGAAATTAACGACTACATTGAAAATAGAATGGAGAGAAATCAGCGTGGAAACTTTGTGAAGCCTAAACTGCAAGAGGTTGTGACTTGGGTGAAGAATTCATGGGAGAAAATCACTGACAGTTGCATTGAACATGCGCTACGAGCAGGCTACCTTGATAAGAAGTACTCCTTTAAGGACAGTGCTGTTGCTAAACATGAGAGATTTGGTCACCGGATTCTAAAAGAAATAGAGTCAGAAGTAATTAACCTGGATATTCAGAGTGGGGTTTGTTACGATGATGTTCCAGAAGATGATGACTTGGTTGTCATTGAATAAATGTGTAAATGTACCGTACTATGCCATAGATTGTTGTATGGAAACAATAACACGGTTACAAGTTATGGATGCTCAATTTGTCTGGTTATGCTGGTTTGTAATGACAACTACCGTTATTACCATTATACTGTACCATATACACTGTACCATATACAGGTATTAAAATTTTGTTTTTTTTCAACAATAACTGTGTACTGTAGTCTTCTTCATGGGTAAATAAGGCATCCCCCTGAAAATAAGCCCTAGAGCATATTTTGGCCTTCCAAAAAAAATAAGACAGTGTCTTACCATCGGGGAAACAGGGTAGAACTTATTTTTTGTGCAACCCTTTTATATAGGCTCTCATGTAGCCAATTGGTAAAGTTGTAAAATGGTAGTGATAGGGAGGTTTCCCTTGTCCTTACTGAGAAGTTTATCTAATGTGTTTACAGCATCAGGCTTTCTAGTTGTATAGTTCCCAATTATTGGAGATAGTTTGTAACCTTTTCACAATTCCCAAAGAAGATTAATTTATTTCTGACCCATGGTAATTATTTTTAACTAGTGACTTGCCATCAAAAATGATGGCAATAACATTTGAAGGCTGGCAATTCTGTTTGCCACACAATGCAAGGCCCTTCCCACTCTAACTTGCGGGCCTCGTGATGAGCGCCTTCGGTGTCATTGCAAGCCTCTCTTACCATCTAATTTACATGGCGCGCACTGAGCGCCTTTGACGCTAATCGCGAACCCTGCAATGAGCGGCTTTGCCGCTCATTGCAGGCCTCTGCCAACCCTTCACTTTCATGCCTCGCAATGAGCACCTTCGGCGCTCATTGTGAACCTCTCCCCTCTACTTTACGGGCTGAAGGCGCTGATCGCAAGCCCTACAGTGAGCACTCATTGCAGAAATTGTCCAACCTGCCACTTTCGTGCCTTTTGGCACTCATTGCGAGTTTTGCCCCACTCTCTGACCCCTGTGCCTGTTTCCCCCTCTCTCCTCCCCATTTACCTTCCCATGTGTCTCTTTTTCCCCCTCTCTCATCCCTCTGATTTTGTCTTGCGTGCCTCGCGCTCTGCGCTGTTGCTTTTATTTTCCAAGTACGATGTGTCTGGCGTTGTTCGGCTAAGTGTTACATGCTTCAACCTAATTTTGATCCTTTTTGAAAGCATTTGTTTTTTTCAGCCGCCATTTGTTTCCTCGCTTAGCCTATTTTCAATCTCCGAAGAACGTAAATTAAGCCTCATTCGCTTGCAACCTCACTCACAAGCTCCCTGGCTCTCCCCTGAGCTGTGTTTCAGGTTTTTATTTTATTTATAAAACTAGTTTTCTATTTTTGGCGGTCTTTCGAGTTGCAGGCTTGAGAAAATCTCGGCCCTTACATTTGTGATTTTTTTCTGAGTCTTGCGTGCCTCGCGATGAGCGCCAAGTCCTACTTCCTTTGTCTCTGATAGCGTGCATCGACATGGGAGCCTTCAATCTCTTTCCATCCTGCATCTGTGGAGCGTCCTCTGACAAATTACAGCTATGACGGGACAGAGGACTCAAGGGGCACTATTGTGAGGGCTGCAATGAACGCTCATTGCAGCCAAGTCTTGCGAGCCTTCGGTGCTCATTGCAACAGAGTCGTGCGGGCCTCCCGTTGAGCGCCTATGGCTTTCATGGCGAAGCCTGCAATGAGCGCCTTTGGCCCCTTTTGCGCAAGCCCGTAACATTTTAATATGGCATAACCAAACACTCGTAATTGCTGCAACTATATATATAATTAGAGATTTTTATCGCCTAAGACAAACGAATCAGGCAACATCCCATAGTTTAAAAACTATTATATGTGATTAGAAATGTTCAATATTAGATCCACTCATATGAATTCTGATTTAGCAGTTATGCAAGAATCTTAGAACTTGCATTCACATTTGGGCTATAATATATTTGCTTGAATCTAATCACTATCTACCTTGCTGTTGGAAAGGCATTACATAACCCCAATGTAATTATTTTCAGAGTTTATCCTAAAGCAATACTTCGCTCCATTTCTATAAATTAGAGGAATACCAGTATAGGGGTATCATTTGTAGTGATTCTCTTACATTTATAAGCTCCATACTGCCTGTTATGTGGCTGTTTCCCTAACCGGAGCACAAACACTTTCCCTGTATCAGTGTTGCGTCTGTGAACGTTATGCTAATGCTACGCCCCCAACACGTGTGTCTATGTCCTGCAATGTCTTTGTCAAAGGATTAAGGCGTTTCACTGCCGCATCCGTCTTAGTTGATTATTCTGGTTTTCATAGTTACCAGAGAACCATTAAAACTGCATATATCATTATAATTACACTCAATATTTGTTTGTTTGATCAAAGATTACTCATGTGATCTTTATCTAAAAAGACATTCTCTACAGTGTGATTCTATTTCTTCTGAGTCTCTTATTCAGACATAAGTTATGTGAGTATCATATAAAAATATTACAATATTAGATTACAGTGGTATAATTACTTACATAGATGGTCATTGTGTATTATTAATATGGTCTAAATGCCCCAAGATTTATAAAATATAAATGTGGATATTAAAAAAAATATATATATATATATATGATGGGTGTGTGATATGTGTGAATTGTGATATAGGGAGAATATATAATGTGTGTGTGATATAATGTATAAAACAAAACAAGAGATGTGACAATGTAATAGATCTATTATGATCTAAACAATATTGGGAATCTAATGTGCTAGGTATATGATATAGTAAGGTACTTATATAGTATTTATTTATTTATTTATTGATTGCAGCATGAGGAGTAAGATGTGTGTAGTGTTAATAGGCTGCTTGCGCGATGGGAAGCCGTTAGTGTAGCTGTGTACTTCCGCATTGTGTAAGTTAGTGTTGTAAAATGGCGGCGAATGTGTATGTGGTACTCGGGTGTGGATGATTTAGCGTCCTTGCTAATGGTGTATGTTGTACCTCGTACGGATTTTTGTAAAAGTCGTATTTGCTTGGCAGTGTTTTGCAGCTTTAGGGGTCGTGTAGCCTAGTTTTTGTTTTTTTTGGCGGCCATTTTTTCTCTTGTTTAGGGGATTTTCGAGTGTCTAAACTCTTTAAATTGGACTGAAATCGAGGTGTAACCGGACTTCCAGACGTCCTGGGTGTCCCCCTTGCTGTGGGTAAGGTTTTTATTTTATTTTTGTGTGTATTTTGTGTTTTTTTTTTATGTTTTCCGCTGTGCACGGGTTGTCCGTTAAGGTCGTATTTGCGCAAATATTTTTAAGTCCCGCGGCTTGTATTTTTTTTGTGTAAGTCTGTATTTAGTCATTGCTTGTTTCCGCATTTGCGGTCCGAAAGTCGTACGGGGTCGTAGGGATGAGCGTCTACGGCGCTCATCTCCACCAGCACAAGTATCGCCTTTGGCGCTCCTTGCAAGCAACTGCAGCCCTCGTTTCGCGAGGGCTGCAGTTGCGGCGGGCTCGCTATGCCCGCAAGCATTATCAATAACCCATATTGCTGAGAATTATATATGTGATTGGACTATTAATAAAAAGATAGTGCTGTGTTAAACTTCATTCAAGATAAGCTCACGAGGGATCTATCTAAGAGGAGATACATATTCATGAATCTAGAAATAGGTCCACACTAAATGTAAATTGCCCTGTAACAGGAAAGAGCAAGTGACCATGATTGAAAGAGGTCATAATTGGAAAGCGAGACCATAATCAACAAAGTGGACCATCTCCATTCATTTAAGCAAGGCCCCATATGGGAGGATTAAATGAAGGCTGTAAATGAAAACTCCTTTAATCCATTAGGTACTTGAGCTTTTAGTCTGTAAATCCATCTGGATTCAAACTGCAACTATCTATTTTCTAAATCTCCTTTTCTAGGACCTGACTGTACATCATCTACAGCACAAAATTTTAGAACATCGGGGTTGTTGTTATGGTAATATTTCACATGTGCTGTAGGAGTGTCATCATTTTTGTTTATTGCATATATGTGTTCTCATACCCTTCGGTGGAGCGGTCTCTTTGTTTTACCCACATAGATTTTGATACAAACACATGTTGCCACATATATCACACCTGTAGACTTACAGTTAAATAATTTTTAATCAAACTTTTCACTTGTTATTGATTGTATATATGTTTTGGAGGGTCTTATGCATTTGCAAAACTTGCATCGTCCACCTTTATAGTTCCCTTTTAGAGGCTGTAGCCAGGTTTTAGCTTCACTTTTTTGCTCCTGGTATACACTATGGACTAACATGTCTTTTGTGTTTGTTCCTCTACAGTATGTGATGTACGCATTTGGGGTTAAAGTGTCCTTCAAGTCATCAACACTTGTTAAAAGGTGCCAGTGTTTGAAGAAAATGTCTGATGGTGTTGGAGTCCTATCCAAATGTCATTATACATCTGGTTATGTTCTCTCCATCTGTGTTTTTTGTGTCCTTTCTTATGATTCCATCTTTGGCTGATTACTTCTTTTTCTGATATGTTGGTTATTCAATAATTCAGTCCTGTTGCAGCTTAAGGCATGTTTTTTGAGGCATCGGTTAGGATACCCTCTTAGTTTGAAGCTTTTCCTTAGTTTCTCAGCCTCTATCTTAAACTCTGTGTCAGTATTACAATTTCTTTGTATTCGAAGATATTGGGTAGCACGACTTTTGGGCACACAACACGTGCTCAACGTCTCGTGCGCGCCCAAAAAGGCTGACAAATAGTGGTAGAGGTGGTAGTAGTAGTAGTGGTGGTGGTAGTAGTAGTAGTGTTTATATAATTTATGGTCCCTGTCCATACAGGGAAGATATCATTATCTTTCGATTCCTTCAAAGCCTCATGTGATGTTCATAATCCATTTTTTCTATGTCTTTGGATACTTGCTATTTGCATATTCTTTTAGTTGTGTAGTGAAAGTTCTCTTACTTTTTCAAAATGTTTGATTTTGTTATACCATTATTATTATTTTTATTATTGTTACTAGCAACTTGCTCGTCAAAAATGACGGCAATAAAATGTTAAAATGTTAAGCCAGGCAATGCTGTTAGCCAATGCAATGTTCTACTCCCCCTAGCACCTTTGGCGCTCATCGCGTGGCTCGCAATGAGCGCCTTTGGCACTTATTTCGATTTTCTCCTCCCATCTACTTCACCGCTCATTACAGGCCTCAGCAACTTGCAACTTGCCATGTGTCAGAAGTTTTAGTTTTTTTTTCTGCCGCAATTTTTTTTCCCCGCTTTGCCGATTTTCTATTGTTTAAAAAGAAAAACTATGCCTCAAATTTGCTTTGAAACCTCACTCACAGGCTCCCTGGCTCTCCCTCTGTGCTGTGTGTGAGTGTATAAGTGAATTTGAGGCATATTTGTGTGTTTTCGCTGTCTTTTCCAGTTCGGTGGTTCGGCCAGTAAAGTCAGATTTTTTGCGAGCTCGTGCCTCAACTCTCCTTGCTTCGCGAGGCTCGCAAGCGTGACAACAACTTGCAGTTTGACAACGATTATATGTGATTATTAAATTGGATTTGTATCGCGCCAACATATTCTGTAGTGCTGTACAGGGGATAAGAACATGGTAAATACAATATTAACAAAATCAGAAAATGAGGGGCTACTATTGGCTACTGGAGAAAGAAATACCAAGTACACAAGAGTTGAATAAAATATAACCTTTATTGGTATTGTGTATATAAAAAAATTGTAAACATAAAGTACTGTATATACTAGAGTATAAGCACCTATTTTACCCCAAAATACTGGGAAAACTTAGTGACTCGAGTATAAGCCGAGGGTGAGAAATGCGCTGTCCCCTGTGTCTCTCTTGTGCCCTCTGTGTGACCCCCTCTTGTGTCCCCCCTCTCCCTCCCCTGTGTCTCTTCTCTCCCTCCCCTGTGTCTCTTCTCTCCCTCCCCTGTGTCTCTTCTCTCCCTCCCCTGTGTCTCTTCTCTCCCTCCCCTGTGTCTCTTCTCTCCCTCCCCTGTGTCTCTTCTCTCCCTCCCCTGTGTCTCTTCTCTCCCTCCCCTGTGTCTCTTCTCTCCCTCCCCTGTGTC
Organism: Discoglossus pictus; assembly: GCA_027410445.1. NCBI lineage: Eukaryota > Metazoa > Chordata > Amphibia > Anura > Alytidae > Discoglossus > Discoglossus pictus. The sequence continues at coordinate 17,419 of JAPZIH010000994.1, forward strand.
TCTTCTCTCCCACCCCTGTGTCTCTTCTCTCCCACCCCTGTGTCTCTTCTCTCCCACCCCTGTGTCTCTTCTCTCCCACCCCTGTGTCTCTTCTCTCCCACCCCTGTGTCTCTTCTCTCCCACCCCTGTGTCTCTTCTCTCCCACCCCTGTGTCTCTTCTCTCCCACCCCTGTGTCTCTTCTCTCCCACCCCTGTGTCTCTTTCTCTCCCACCCCTGTGTCTCTTTCTCTCCCACCCCTGTGTCTCTTTCTCTCCCACCCCTGTGTCTCTTTCTCTCCCACCCCTGTGTCTCTTTCTCTCCCACCCCTGTGTCTCTTTCTCTCCCACCCCTGTGTCTCTTTCTCTCCCACCCCTGTGTCTCATTCCCTCCCCCTCCCTTATCATCCTCCCTCATCATCCTCCCTCATCATCCTCCCTCATCATCCTCCCTCATCATCCTCCCTCATCATCCTCCCTCATCATCCTCCCTCCTCATCCTCCCTCCTCATCCTCCCTCCTCATCCTCCCTCCTCATCCTCCCTCCTCATCCTCCCTCCTCATCCTCCCTCCTCATCCTCCCTCCTCATCCTCCCTCCTCATCCTCCCTCCTCATCCTCCCTCCTCATCCTCCCTCCTCATCCTCCCTCCTCATCCTCCCTCCTCATCCTCCCTCCTCATCCTCCCTCCTCATCCTCCCTCCTCATCCTCCCTCCTCATCCTCCCTCCTCATCACCCCTTCTCCCTTTACCCTCACTTACCTTCATCAGCTCTTCCTCTGCACGTCTTCCGGCTGTGTCGGGACCCGGCATATGCTAATGAAGTGACGTCACATGCGCTTCACGTAATTAGAATTTGCCGGGTCCCGACACAGCCAGAAGACGCGCAGAGGAGCAGCTGATGATGATGAAAGGAGGGTAGCGATTAGAAGGGAGGATGAGGAGAGGTCAGTAGACGGGAGTCTATCCACGCCCAGGAAGCTGCTAGCATGAGCAGCTAGCGGAGGTTTGGCGCCAACACTGCAGTGGTGCAAACTATGCTGTGATTCTTGCTGGAATGTCATGAAGCCGCAGTAAGCGGCCATCTAGGAGTCTCAAGTTTGCCTATAATGTGATTACCCCTAGCTTAAGGAGAAAGGGAGAAACATAGTTTTCTCTGCTGAAAGAGTCAGCATAGTTTTCTCTGCTGCAAGCAAAGGAGAGGCCATGAGTGTATGCAATCCCCCTCCAACGGAGAAGCCAGTGAGACCAGAGGAGAAACATAGAAGCGTTCCCCGGATCGCTCAGACAACTGGTAGGAGAGATCCAGCGGGGTGCGTTGCCTCTGAGCAGGCTGATTATACCTGACTGTTTGATTGACTTACGCCAGGGGGGTTGTATAGAGGTTGGGAACCTTTTTTGTCTGCTAGTTTGACCAGATTTGACGCTCCAGATTTGTCATATCCTCTGACCAGATGCCCCAAACCTGAATATGCTTTTCACCTTTTACCTACCGCTTTGTCAACAATCAGACGGTAGATCTGACCAGGGAAAAGACACCTACTAAGTGCTCAGAGCTAAAGTAGGTGGAAGATAAGGACGTGAGGAGCCACTGTGCCTACTGCAAGACACTGTCCCTAATAGAGTTTCTTATAATATAACCATCGCAAGACAACACCTCTGGATTGTGGGTATAAGAAGTTAGAGCAGAGGAGACCACCAGAAGGAACTAAAAAAGGGCCTATGTAGCTGTTATTGGTCATAGACCATTACTGTATGGAAGGTCTAATCAAGCAATACCTTGGGGGCAGTTATTTCTGCTATTAGCAGGCTTATTTTTGGTGATACCTTTGGTTGGAAATTTGGTGAGCACATTGGCTAGAAGTTAATGCAAGAAGTGGTCTATTTTCAGAGGGTGAGAAATCTTATAAACAATGTAAGCTAGAAGCCTTGTAGCTTGGGTCTGACAGTACGGAGAATACAATCAAAAATAACAATATAAGGTGCATGGCAAGTGAAGTTCCATCGCTATTTATTGTCAGATATTGGGTGACAACAATGCAGGAAATTGGGAACCCCCACTGTTAAATTACATGTGTAATATTGCAAGATACAATAGGGGAATACACATCACGGTGAAGAAGTAAAGTGTACCAGAGTTTTTAACAGAATCTACAAAGATAAGATTACAAGCTCTGATACCGAGTGGTCTACTTAAGTTTTGGCTGAATTTAAATTTGGTAAAAAAATTGACCCCAGATATAATTGATCTTACCTTTCACATTCCACTACCATTGTATGCTTGGGTTGGTGGCTAAGCCCATAAACGGGAGTGTAGGTGTCACCGCCTCACCGCTGTTTTAACTGCTGGGGTTAATGTACGATGGCTTGGAGAGGATGACAAAGATTGTTGATAGAAATATGTTCTACTAGTTGGTAAGTTCTCCTCTTCCTTGCTAATATTGGAGCCCAAAGAGAGTTGACTTGACAAGCTGGGTCTTCAAGTGTAATTTGAAACACAGCTCAAAAATGGATTGCTTGTAAATTAAAAGCTATACAATTTAAACACTGTATAGATTAGGCTTATAAAGCCTCACTAGACATTGCCAAGAGGAATTATAATAAAAACCTTCAGAGACACCTGAGAATAACTCGGCCACTGAGTCATAATACCTCTGATGGTGCACTAAGTCTTGTAATCAAATGTAAGCACGAGGTAATCTAGAATGTTTTAGCATAGTGCAATAGTACTCAAGGTCACTTAAAGCGTTTCAGCACAAGCTAACTATGTGCGACATCGTGGATCAACCTAGTATTTTGCAATAACATTTCTGATCACAGAGCTTACCCCAGTACTGAGCAATAAAAATTGAGGCAACCCAAAATACCATAGCGGTGTGCAATACTAGTGGTGAGAACCTGGATCATTTTAGCACTATGTATTAACATGAGTTCCAAATTGGATCACTACAATAAAGTGCAAGAATAGCTGTGGTTAAAGAAAATACCTCAGAATTGTGCAATAATATTGGAATATACACAGCAATAAAAATTATGATCTCATGGAGCAATTTAGCACAAGTTTTGTGTGACAGCGTGGATCATCTCAGAATATCACACTAACTTTTATGATTATGGGGGACACCTTAGTTCTAAGCAATAAAATCTGAGGTAACCCAGAATATTATAGTGTTGTGCAATAACACTGGTGACAATGTGGAACACTTGAGCACAGTGCAATAATAGGAGACGCTATTTGGATCAATAAAATAATTTGCAATAATATTTGTTGTTAATAAATATACAGCACAACAGTGCAATAATATTGGAAGTAATACTATACATCATATTTTGGAATAACACAGCACGGTATAACATAATTTGTTGATAATGGGTATATTCCAGTTCCGAGCTATAATATCTGAGGCAACCTGGTACATCTGAATATTTTGTAATACCTCCGGTGGAAATTTGGAATTTCTTAATAAAGAGTAATAATACCAATTGTAACCAGAAATAATACAATACCAGGTACTTATTTCACAAGTAACTTGGAAACTTAAAGTTCTGCCCAACAACATATGAACCTGCCTGGAATAGAGAAATACTGAGCTGTAGCACTTGTGATAATTGGATAATTATGATTAACTTGAATTTCTTAGCATTAGATAATCCACATTGTTATTGCAATGTTTATTTACATTCATGTTTACTGGGCTTATCCCAGCATTGAACAATAAAATCCAAAGCAATTCAGAATACCTCAGAGTTGTGCAGTATTAAAGGTGATAACCTGGTTCATCTTGGCTTTGTGCAATAATATGAGATGTAAATTGGATCACTCTTAAGAACGTGCAATAATATCAGGGGGTATTGTATATACCCCAGAACTCTGCAATAATACTGGAAGTAACTTTTTACATATCTTTGGCAATACTCAATATATTAGTAGGGACTACTTGGACTAGTGGGTATTGACAGATGCTGCAATTCTGGACACTACAGCAAGGTGCAATAATATTTGGGATTACTGGGTACATTCCAGTTTCATGCAATAATCTGAGACAATTTGAAAATCCTGAACGTTTTGTAACATCCTGGAAGGAAATTTGGTAGTTTTTAATAAAATGCATCAATATTATTTGCAACCAGATTCTACAACATGTGTTTTTATTACATGTAATTAGGAAATATACAGTCTTCTTCCATATCATATAATCTTGGCTGGAATGTTTAAATACTGAGCTACTGCACTTGTAATAATCGGGAATAATAAATATCACAATAATTTAGCAGCAAGAGACAATATTGTTTGCAATCGTATAGGAGCTGCAATTTGGAACATAATTTCATGTGAAAAAATCAGAGACTGTTCCATAATATCTGATTCTACTTGGTATTCTTTGTTCACTGCAATTTAACTCAGAGCACTTTGTAACAATTCACTACTGTATATCAATATTTGTGGTTATTCGGAATATTACAACATCTTGTAACAATATATGTGGGTTCTAAATATATTTCAGAGATAAGCAATGACATCATAGGAAATTGAACAATGTTGCATTGTTTAAATTTATTTTAGTCGTGGCAATTTTGGATTACATTGTACTGATATTTATGATGCCACAATATGTTAGGATCCGGTATTTTTTAAAAACACATGTTATAGGGTAATTTCTGAGCACCATAAATTACTATTAGCTTTAATTTGATTAAATCTGTGATGGTGCATAAACACCTGGGGTTACCTTTGATTTTTGTTCACTTAAATACCCTTTATCTTAGCTCTTCAAGGCAAATTATTGTTTATATCGGGCCAAATTTGAATACGTATGACACTCTGCTATAATAAAAGATCTGATTATAGAACATTGTTCTGCTAACAATAGAAAGAGAAGTTAGTTTAAACTCACTGATAAGATAATTCAGATGGGACTGTTAAAAGTATTTTTTTTAAAGACGGTCCTATTCTGTTATATATTGGCTAAAATGAATAATGAATAAATACAACTTTCATTCATTTACTAAAAGGAAAAGGGAGAATCATAACCCTAAAACAAAAACTAGAGAAAAGAAAAATTCAATGGCAAAAAACCCCCATGTATGTTTTTTTTCTTCCCCATGACATAAAATCAAAGATCTAGATAAAAGCCAATTGGAGGAAGAAGCCATAGGTAAATTAGACCATTCAGTTAACCAGACTAGTTTAGAAGAGGTTACAGAATTTGAAGAAAGCCATATCTCAAACAAACCTGATGAAGAAAGACTTACAATTACAACATTGAAAACAATATTAGCAGAATTAAAACATTCATTACTTACAGATCTAACAGCAGAGATTGCTAAAAATTCAAGTGCAATAAATGAATTAGGGGTGAAAATAGATAGTTTAGAATTAAAATATAATGAAATCGGAAGGGAACAACGAACAATCATTACGGAGTCGTCATATCTAAAAGCAGAAGTTCTAGATCTAAAAGCCAAAATGAATAAATTGGAAGATTATTCCTGCCAAAATAATATTCGGATAAGAGGTACAGTGGATATAGAAAGTCTACACACCCCTGTTAAAATGTCAGGTTTCTGTGCTGTAAAAAAATGAGACAAAGATAAATCATTTCAGAACTTTTTCCACCTTTAATGTGACCTATAAACTGTACAACTCAATTGAAAAACAAACTGAAATCTTTTAGGTGGAGGGAAGATAAAATATAAAAATAAAATAATATGGAAGCCATTCCTTTGTTGATTATTCACTTGAACAGATGGTAGGTAGAGTTCATAGAAACCCGCTCTCTAAAAGAATAGATAGAGATCTCCCCAGAGATGTTATTGTCGATCCTCAGAAAAGCCTTTGAGGCCAAAAAAACCTCTTCATTTTCTCTGATCTCTCAAGAGAAACCTTGATTAAAAGATAATTTTCTGAAGTTACTAAATTATTAAGGGAAAACCATATAAGATTCAAATGGGGTTTACCTATTAAATTACTTATAACCCATGATTTAAAGAAGATCGTGGCTAACTCTCCTTTAGAGGCCAAAAAACTTATGGAAGAGTGGAATTTGACATAGTGTATTAAAATATTGGTCTTAATCTTCTGTTCCTTTTATAATTTGCTTCTGCTATTTTTCAGGGGGAAGGGGATGAGAGGAAAAGGGAAGGGAGAAAGAAAGTAATTCTTAAATTATCCCAATAGGAGGAACAATTTACATAATGAATTAGATACTCTGTGTTTAAAGTAAATATTAAATATATAAAGGAATTAATATAGAATAGTATAAAGTCACAATTTTATTTAGTAAATATTTAGAACACACTGACCTTTATAATATAAATGATAAATATATTCTAACTAGTGAGTGGAATAGGAGTAGAACTCAATAAACAATATAAAGGGTGATTAAAGGGGAAAATAATTAAATAAAAGAAAGGGGAAAGGGAAGGTGAAGGAAAAAAGAAGGGGATGAAAAAAAAGGAAGGGGGGAAAAAGAGAAAGGGAGAGAAAAGAAGAAAAGGCAAGGAAAAGGGAAGAAAAATGTGGCAAATTATGGTAATTTGTTAAATTTATAACGTAGAATAATATAAAGATTAAAATGTAACATAATTATTTAATTTTGGATCACTGACAAAGATTTATAAATATTTGGAAATAGCACTTTAAGCAACATAAAATTCTCACAATAGGCTAGAAGTATGAAAATAAAAAATATTTCTTAGAAAATTAGTATTTTAAAATTGTACAGCCTTAAAGGTATAAGAGAGTAGAGAGGAAGTAAGGGAGAGTAAAAAAAACATTACTTATACATAAACAGTTCTATCTAAATAAGAATTAAGAGATTAAACAATGTTGGATTATGTAAGTTAATACTCCTTTTGGATATGAGAAGATATTAGTACCCATAATATCAACTAAATACCTATCATATGCGCAGATAGAAAGTAAGAGGAAATGAAAGATTTCTCCCCTTGAAAGTTCGTAAAAAAACAAACCAAAAAAAAAAAAACAATAACCAAACGCAATTAGATAAAGGAGATATAGGCATCTTAAGATTTAGAAATGGCGGTTAAAGAAGTCAGGATTTTTTGAAAATAACTTTTATGGCAGTGACAGATTTTTTTTTTTATAGATATGTTATGATTGGTCCTAGCTTACATAGGAATTTACACCACTGAGGGCAACCAAGGATTTACTGAATTTAGGAAAAGTTCGTCATTTCCTTTCCCCCCCTAGATCCCCACCGTATTTTTCTTTTTTAGGTTTGTAGTCATTGGGGAGAGGGGAATGTTCCCTACTAAAGGGTACTTAGTTTTATTTTGGTTTGTTGTTTGGTTTATATACTTATCTATTCTAGAAATGTCTACCTGTGTAGGTATTTTTCTATTTAATGTTTTTTGTTTAATTTTTTTGTTTATGTTGTTCTTTTTTTTTTTTTTACATTAGCCGGTTTAGAGGGGATGTGGGGATGGTCGGGGAGGGAGGGGTTTTAAATACGTTAGTAGTTGCCTCGTACTTTTAAATGACATAACGAGAGCTAAGCCAAAATGTTCAAGGACTTAACACTCCGGGAAAAAGATCAATATTTTTTAATATTTTCTATAAAAAAAGTTGACATAGTATGTCTCCAAGAGAAGCATTGGCAGACGGAAAGAGGGATAGAGTATAATAACAAAAACTTTGTTTCGGTTAGTGATTCAAAGTATGTGAAAAAAAACAAGAGGTACAGCAATCTTCTTCAATAAAAAACTTACTTGGAAAAAGGATTTTTCTGTAACCGACCCAGAAGGTCGTTTTTCCTTCTGGACAGGTATAATTAAAAATAATAAAATTACCATCTTAAACATCTATGCCCCTAATAAAGGTCAGAGTAAATTCGCTAATAAAACCTTAAATTCATTGAAGAAATATTTCTCTGGCCTTTTGATATTTTGTGGCGATATTAATAATGTTCGCAACCCCTGTCTAGATCGAAAAATGAATATAAGATCAAAAGATAATCAAAACACAACACAAAGAGTAGGTTATTTTAATAAGATCTTATATAAATTTGGTCTATTTGACTCATGAGGTGTCTCAATCCTACGGAAAAATATTATACCTTTTTATTCCGCTAGACATGCCTCTTACTCGAGAATAGATTATATATTTGGAAATTTAAAAATTCCCTATTGAAAGACCAGTAATGTAAAGTAAAACTTAAACAAGCGATTGATGAGTTTTTTTTACTCTTAATAGACAATCTGTAGCATCCAATACAACTGTAGCATCCAATACAGGGAATTTGTATAAAAATGCAGGCCCAAATGAAAAAAAAAATGGAACCCCTCTCAGGGAATTATATATTGAGTTAACTAAAGCTGATAGAGAAAAAAACAAAAACAAACCTAGTTTATCAAATATGGATCAGATTAAGAATTTACAAAAACAGATTAGGATTATAGAGCAAACTAAAATAGATAACTCCATATGGGCTCTCCAAAAGTGTTTATATTTACTTGCTAGGAATTTAGTTGCCTTATTACCCAAATTATATAGAATCCATTCCACTCAAAAAAGAATCGATCAAATTAGATATAAAAGTGAAATAACCTAGAATCCCCTGAAAACAGCAGAAGCATTTGCCGCATACTATTCTGATTTATATAATTTGGCTGAGAATGATGTAAACAAACCTAAACATTTAAATCCAAAACTTTTTGGATAAAAGATGAGGTGCAGAATATTATACACGATTGCACTTTACCAAAACGAAAACCATGTATAGTGTTCGTAAGAGAGTCCCTTCTTACACCACTTTACAACAGTGGGAATCATATAATGGTTAAAGGGAAAAATTAACATTGTGCAAGTTTCCGCATTTTTGTATATCTTCTTTTATCGGACGGCTAATCAGAATGGAGTATGGTAGGTGCTTTTCTGTTTGGCTGTTGGGACCTGGTGTCTACCAATAGTGTCTGGTGCTTTTGGAGAGTCTAGAGGGAGCTACAGGGTTTGCCCAGGGTAGACTAGCGACAATCTCGATTTTGTTTAATGAATCACAGGACTATATACCTGGAACAGTAAGCGGTTCTGTTATACACTATCAGCCTTATTAAATTGCGATTCTGTGAATTTAAAAGGGCTCTAATTAAGCACACAACATAATCTATTTATAGAAGTTTTTAGTTAGTGAAGACCTTGCTTTTGGATAGAAGTTCACTAACTAAAAACTTCTGTAAAAAAATATGCTTTGTGCTTAGTTAGAGTCCTTTCAAATTTACAGAATCACAATTTAATAAGGCTGTATGTGTGGGGCAGGTTGGGGAGATGTTTGGATTGTTGCTTAGTACAGTGTAATGGGCCAAATCTGAGTGAGGGTCCAGTCCCTACCTGAAGCCCCTTAGTAATACCCAGTGTGGTTTGCCAATTGTGTCAAAAGAGGAACAAATAAAATTCCTTCCTGACCCCAGATACTGGCGATTTGGATTTATCCCTGGATCAATACTAACACTCTAATTATCGAGGATAGCCCTAAATGCCCTTTTTATTTTAAAATATATCCAATTTCTTTTTAAAGTTATCTATCAACTTCCCTGTCACCACCTCTGTTTAACCACCCTTACTGTGAAGAACCCTTTTATTTCTTTTTGGGTGGAATCTTTTTACTTCTTACCTCAAAGGATGTCTTCTTGTCAGTTGAAAACCTCTTGGCACAAAAAGTTAATTTGACAAAGCTTTATATTGACCCTGGATATTTTTCTATAAGGTAATCCTATCCTCTCAGACGCCTTTTTTCGAAGAGAAAATTACTTTCATTTGGTTAGTGTCTCTTCATAAATTAGCCCTCCATTCCCTATAGTTTTCTTGCCCCTCTTTGTACTTTTCCAGCTCCAAAATGTCCTTTTTATGAAATTGTCCTCCATATTCCAAATTATGACATATTAAGGATTTGTATAGTGGCAGAATTATATTGCTTCCTCTATACCCTTCTCAATACATGCTAATATTTTATTTGCCTTTGCAGCTGCTGCTTTTGCATTGAGCATGGTTACCTAGTAGTTGTTCACAAGTACTCCCAAATGCCTTTCAATATCTGATACCACCATATTTGCTCATTAAGAATATAAATTGCATGGCTATTTTTCCTTCCCAGATGCAAAACTGTAAATTTATTTGTATTAAATCTCACCTGCAATTTAGTTGCCAATTTCTCTAATTTATGCAAACCCCTCTGGAGGGAAAGTACATAATTTTCTGTTTTAGTTTCCTTACACGACTTTGTGTCATAAGCAAAAATGGAGACAATACATTCCAGCCCTACTTCTAAGTCATTAATAAATATGTTAAAAAGGAGAGGACCTAATACTGAACCCTGAGGAACCCACTTGCCACATTAGTTGTATAAGGGTATGATCCTTTTACCACAACACTTTGCTTTCTGTCTTTTAGCCAGCTCTCAATCCATGAGCAGATATTTACTGCAATTCCTGCATCCCTTAGTTTACACAATAGCCTCTCATGTGGCATTGTATCAACAAACTTTGCAGAATCCAAAAAGACTACATGCACAGAGTTGCCTTGATCCAAACTCCGACTCAACTCCTCATAGAAACTAGTTAAGTAGATTTGTTTGCCACAACCTATCCCTCATAAATCCATATTGACTCCTACTTATAATCCTGTTATAATCCTGTTCAAATAGACATATTCTTGTACATTATCCATTATTAACCCTTCTAAAAGCTTTCCCACTACAGAAGTGAGGCTTACATGTCTATAATTCCCCGGATTTGCTCTTGCTTCCTTCTTAAATAGAGATCACCTCTGCTTTTCTCCAGTCATCTGATGGAAACCCTGCGTTGAGTGAATTTTTAAAAAATATTTAATGGTTTGGCTATTATATAATATGACTATTATGTATTCCATCAGGACCTGAGGCTTTACTAACCTTTATTTTTTTCAACCTCTTGGATTTCTTCCTGCTTTAACCAATTATTTGATGAATGTAGTGTAGCCCCTGCCTGTCCCAATCACTGGTACCTCCTTTGTGTATACTGAAAAAAAGAACCTATTTAGCTCATCTGCCTTTTCCTGGTCACTAATTATCAGACTGACGGTTTCACATTGTATTGTTCTTATAGCTTCCTTCTATAGCTTCTTCCCATTTAATATATTTAAAAAAATATTTTAGGGTTAGTCTTACACCCCTTTGCAACTCACTTTTAATTTTCTATTTTAGCCTCTCTAATAGCTCTTTTGCAAGCCTTGTTGATTTCCTTGTACTCAGATTCTGTTCCCTCTTGTTTGTATAATTTTAAATGCCTCTTTTTTTTTTTTTTACTCTGTATCTTGATCTTTAAATAATTAAGCCACATTGGATGTGATTTACTGCTTTTACGTTTATTCTCACATGGTATATGGTGATATGTATGTATATTTAGTAAGGATTTAAATGTTTGTCCCAGTCTATACTTTGTATTGCTGCCCTTAGGCCATTCAAATCTAATTCAATCTCAAATGAGACTGTGTTGTGATCACTGTTCCCCAAAGGTTTCCCTACTTCAACTTTTGATACTATATCAATATTAGTTGTGATAACTAAATCTGAGAGAGCTTCATTTCTAGTAGGCTCTTGTATAACCTGGGCCAGATAATGATCTATGAGTGTACTCAAGAACTTGCTCTCCTTAGCTGAACTGCTGGTCTCATTCATCCAGTTTATAGTCTAGTAAAAATCTCTTATTTTTAAAACTTGGCCATGCTTATCTGCATTTCCAATTTGTAGCAATAATTGCAGTTCGTCACTCTTATATTTGGAGGTTTACAGCCTACGCCTTTCAGTATTCTTTTGAAAATTGCTTCTCCACTGTTCAACCCCCAAACATTCAACATTATCTCTAGTTCCTGCATACATATCTTCTCAATATTATTTTATTATTATTATAGTTTATTTGTAACTCGCCAACATATTCCATAGCGCTATACATAAGTTAATATTCAGGCAAAGAATGGAGGGCCCTGTCTTTGAGCTTAGAATCTGGTGTCCATAGTGAAACTCGCAGACTTACAATTTAAAGGTTTTGTGTGTGGTACAGGAGGGTTAGAGAAGAGTTGTGTATATTAGGAAGGAAGGTGACAGGCTTCTTTAAACAGATGAGTTTTTAGTGAGGTTTTGAAGGTATTGAGGCAGGAGTATAGTCTGGTGGAGCGAGTCAAGGAGTTACAGAGAATATGGGCAGCATGAGGAAAGTCCTGAAGGCGGGAGTGAGAGGTGGTGACAAGAGTGGTAAAAAGAAGACGGTTGTTAGTAGAATGATAAGTGCGGGTGGTGGAGTATTTGGAGATGAAACCAGATATGTAAGTGGTGCGCTGTTGTTGAGGGCTTGGTAAGTTAGGGTCATGATTTAAAATGTTATTCTGTAGACTAAAGGAAGCCAGTGGAGTGATTGACAGAGAAGTGGTGCTGACACTGAACGTTGTGTACAGTAGATGAGTCTAGCGGAGGCATTTTTTGGAGACGTGTTAGAAGAGAGGGTGATAGATCTGGTGCCGAGAGGTAGATTTGAGTGTTAATATAGGCTTAAATTGAGGCTTAACATAAAGACAAATTCCTCCTCCTCCTCTTGTACCATTGCCCCAATCTTTCCAAAAGGTTATAACATCCAGATTAACAGGCCAGTCATGAGATTAATCCCACCATGTTTCAGTAATGCCTATTAAATCCCATTTCTCATTAACTGCTAATAATTCTAATGCAAGCTTCTGGCATTAGCAAGCAAACATCTTATTTTATGATTTTGTAGTTTTGAAGTGCCTGATACTATGCTTGAGTTACTAAGCGATACCTCCCTATTGACTATAGTAAACCACCCCTTCTCCTCCCCTATGAGTAGTTCATTAATTCCTTACCACCTCTACACTTCTACCCTATTATTTCTATCGAGCCCCCCCCCCCCCACCTACTATTTTTAATTCAGTTTCAGCCTTTCTTCCATCTTATCCTCTTTCACACAAGCTCTCTCGTCATTACGGTGCCATCCATCCCTGCTATAGATTGTACCCAAGTGAGAAGTCGGCTAAAAAACCCAAAGCCTCCTGTTTCTGTGTGCTAGCACGTGGCACTGCTAGTATCTCGAAAAATGCTACCTTGGTGGGCCTTGCCTTGCGCTTATTCCCTAGTTCTCTCAAATCATTCTTTAGGACACCCCATCTTCCACTAACTTTGTCATTGGTACCAATATGTACCAAGACCTCTGGTTCATTTTCAGACCCTCTTAATAATTTATCCACGCGATCCACAGCATGACAAACCTGAGCACCCGGAAGACCATAAGCTGTTTGATTGTTGTGATCTGGGTAACAAATCACCCTTTCTACTTTCCATCTGTTGCCTTGCCTATTCTGCCCTCCCTCTCCTCCAGTAGAACTGTTCTACCAGCTGTTAGAGGGAACAGCTATATCTGGCATGAATGGACATCCCAAACAGTTTTACTCAATATGGCAAATCTGTTGGTTTGTGCCAACTCAGACCTTGCCTTCCTACTCCTCCTTTTCCCCCTGCTTCCTCTTGTAACTGTAACCCAGCTACCTCCATGGACATTCTCACTAGCCCCATCTCCACCCTCCATGCTAGGCCTAGCTAAACTGTGCTCAGTGAAAATCAACTCCCTTTCCAGTGGAGCAATATCACCAAGTGCTGCAAATCTGTTCGCCAATTTTCCATTTTGAGCTTCCAGAGAGGCAACCTGCTCACACCTGTCTCAGAGGTTTGAACCCTGGATCAGCTGTTCCAACAGTGCATACATATGTCAGGATGTACCCTGAGTGAGGTTGCCACTGAACTGACTCATTTTTACTAATTAGAAAATACAGTGGTTGAAAAAAAAATATCCTTGTGTAAAGCTTAATAATAATAATAATAATAATCATAATAATAATCATAATAATAAAAAAATCTTGCCTTTTCTGCACTACAATTAAACCTAATTTCTTTGAACTCACTCCTTTTATTTAAACTCCTATGCTTCTACTAGAATAGCACTCTCTCCTTTTGTTTAAACTCCCACATTAATACTTGAATTGCACTTATTTTACTAGAGCTGTTCAGTAGCTCACAAGTTTGTGCCTACCCCTGTTTAAATGATATTCTGACTACCCACGTGTAAATTAGTACACACAACAAAGAAACATCCTTTACTTTCTGTGGTTCAGGACAGGTAACAGTATATGGGTAGTGTGGCCTTGGAACCCAAGGAGCGCTGGGAAATCCTATTGGCACAATGCCAAAAGGTTTTGGAAACAGACCCAGGGACAGAAGAAGAACATTTGCTGAAACCGTTGCTCTATAAAGAAATGGAGTTGGGAAAAAAAGGAACTGCTTGAGGAGATGGGCCCAGGTGGGACCTGGCTCGAGTTACCCCATGCTTCCCCAGCTGCGCTAGCAGAGGATAGATACACTGCAAGATGAAATGGACTGTTGACTACACTCCTATAAGGTGGAGGAGGGAAACCAGAAGGTACCTGGAGATCTGACCTCTACAGAACAGGCGAGATTAGAGGGAACTTACCATGATAGGGAGGCCTGGAGTACAGTCCAGACCCTGGTAGATGCAAGATCGGTGAGCAGTGTAAAGCAGCACCAGTCACTGGGAGATGGCCAACAACCAGAAATTTTCAGCCGCGAACCAAGGGCGAGGAGCTGGAGACTGAACTGTTGGCAGAGGAGGGGGCAAGCCCTGAGTCTATCCAACTACCCATGGACTGATACCTGTCCTGAACCACAGACTGCTGATGTCCAGGCGCCAAGGCTGACAGCCATGGAGAGTGTGATGCCAGATTGGGGCATGGGGCTATCAGGAGAGGGGGTATCCCCTGAGACCCTGAAGCTCTTGCCCAGCATGGATCAGGTGGATCCAGATAAGTATGGGAGCTCAGGTAAGGGCACTTGTCCCGAGAACCTGATGAAGGAGCAAGTTGATGCTCCACTCCCAAACCCTGCAGAGTTGCCAGCAGGGCTGACGGGGATCGCTTCAGTCCTGACAGCCCCAGAGTTAAAGAAACATGGGCAAGCGGCCCATGGTACCAGAGGACCTGACACCGTGTACCCTAGATGCAGAAGTGATCGCAACCTTATCAGCCCTGGAAGATACTCCCTCTAAGGAGCTACGGACTTCCAACAATGTCTGCCACCCCTGGTGAGCCTCCGCCATGAAAGGGTCTCCATCCAGAGACCCTAATCCTGAGTCCTACTCTGTTTTTCCCCAACCCTGCCTTGATGACTGACCCTAAGGAGAAGTGCTTTTTACCCCCACCTTGGTTCCCTAGAGCCACTACCTGCCTGTGGCCATGGGGGTAGCCGTATGGTCCTGGATGGGATCCTAGTTTCTGAGACCCTGGATGTGTCCCCAAGATTGATTGCCTGCAATTTGGGGTGGGTTATTGAAAGAAATGGAGATGGGGTTGAGCTGTGTTGCTACCTCGGACCCAGAGAATTGGGATCTTAGATGTTGTGAAGAAAACGGAGGGGGAGGGTGGCTAAGATGTGGCTACTAGCCCAGATACCCCCTGGAAGGACTGTGCAACTGGATTATGTTTACAAGACCCTACATAAATTGGGCTTAGAGACTGTGGACATTTTCCTGAAAGATGGACAACCACCCACAGACCAGGCAAACTTACTACCCCCTCCAGGAGGAGGTCATACACTGGGACTTATGCAGTGGCCACTTGGGACAACTTTTTTTATTTTATTTGGATTGGGACTTGGGCTATGTGCTGCAGTTCAAGTCTATCATCTGTTAAGGAGCATAGCCCCAGAACTGCTTTCTGGAAGGGGGAGTAATGTCACAAACCCCTTTTTCTTGGCCTGGGTGTTGGCCCATTGAGCCCATTAAAGGACAGACTGCTTGACTCCAGCCACTGAATTATGTACGTAAACACCTCCATTTTATTTGTAATCAGTTTTGTCCCATTGTTTGCAAGATAAAGTTATTCACATCTGATATTTGTTAGAGACAGAAGGATATTGGTGGATAAACCTATTGCTCTCAGGAAGCTGCTACTACTAGACTCTATGAGGGGTCATCTCCTGTAATTGTCTGTCACACCTTCTCATTGTTACATTGTGTACACCCCTCTGTATCTAACGGCTATAAATATTGTTTGACTTTTTAAAATAAATCCGTTCACTTTTGAGGCATATAGAAATCAGATGTCTCTCTTGCCTCTGTTCTACTGGATGGCTGCAGGGAGGTACTGAGAGACTGTGACAAGTCTTATCAAGCCCCATAACAAGAAGCAGATCTGGAGTCTCTTGGTAGTCTGGAAGTGCTGATGTCTGATGAAAGGAGCATGATATCAGGGTGCTGGTGCCGAGATATCCAAGAACCCAAACTGTCCTTGTGGGTAGTTAACCTGTAGTCTATTGCAGATGGCCCTGGGCTTGTATAGCCCGTACCCAGGGATCGTCACACTTTCCTGAAGTAAATTACAGTTGCAAACAGTCCCACCCAAGTCACACACTTCTATGCATACTAACACATGCAAAACCACTAAAAAAAAACAACCTTTAATTTCCAAACGTAAATCACAGTTGCAGACCAAGGTTTAACACAATATCAGTTACACCGCTTCACCCCATCAAAGTGGTATTGGGTTAAGTACATGGCATCATTTAACCTTTGCTTCCTCAATGAATTAAACTTTACTGAGAAAGACAATGCCTTGTTAACTATGGTCCCATGCCACTTATCTCTGTCTAGACTGCTTATCCACCAGGAAATCCGGTAGTGCTGCCTTGCCAGTTTGCAGTAGCAGGGACCTTGTGGAGCAGGGCCAGGAGTCTAATTATTATTATTATTTATTATTATCCTTATTTATATCGGGCCAACATATTCCGTTGCGCTGTACAGTGGTATTGTACAAGGCAAAAAAACAAACTTAACCCCCTATAAAGAATGGAGGGCCCTGTTTTTGAGCATATAATCAAATGCACATAGTGCTTGTGTCCAAGACACGGACACACAGTTGAAAACTTGCAAACTTACAATCTAAGGGTTTAGGCGTGATAC
Source organism: Discoglossus pictus (assembly GCA_027410445.1). NCBI lineage: Eukaryota > Metazoa > Chordata > Amphibia > Anura > Alytidae > Discoglossus > Discoglossus pictus. Next base: position 34,422 of record JAPZIH010000994.1, read on the forward strand.
AAGAGGGTGACAAATACAAAATGGCAACGTGAATGCAATTTGTTTAGTCAATTGGAGGGGTCTGTGTGTTGTACTGTAGAGTGTGGGTGGGAGTGTTATTATGCTGTGGAGTGTGCAGTTGTAATTATAAAGGCTGAAGGTGATATGATTTTTTAAATAGGTGTGTTTTAAGTAATTTTTTTAAGGTTTTGGGGCAGGAAGATAATCTAATGAAGCGAGGCAAGGAGTTCCAAATAGTAGGGGCAGCACAAGAAAAGTCTTGAAAATGGGAATAAGAGGAGGTGATGAGAGAGGAGGAAAGAAGAAGGTCGTTAGCAGAACGAAGGGGGCAGTTGGGAGAGTATTTTGAAACAAGAGCAGAGATATAAGGGGGTGCACTGTTGTTGAGGGCTTTATGCGTTAAGGTCATGATTTTAAATGGGTTACGGGAAGCTATGGGAAGCCAGTGGAGTGATTGACAGAGAGGAGCTGCAGACACTTATCGTTTGGTATTGAAGATGAGTCTCATTTATTATGGATTGGAGGGGAGACAGACGAGAGATGGGTAGGCCAGCAAGGAGTGAGTTGCAGTAGTAGAGTCGAGGTATGATGAGAGAGTGTATTAGAATTTTAGCTGTGTCTTGTGTAAGATAATGAGGAGTTTTGGTGATGTTTTTTAGGTGAAACGGACAAGATTTTGTTATCGATTGGATGTGAGTAATAAAAGAGAGGGCGGGATCCAGTTGAACCCCAAGACAACGAGCCTGGGAGGTGGGAGTGATTATGGTGTTGTCAACAGTGAGAGATATTTGAGGAGTGGAAGCTGTAGTAGAGGGTGGAAAGATTAGGAGTTCAGTCTTAGACATGTTGAGTTTGAGTTGACGGGTAGACATCCAGGAGGATATGCTAGAGAGGCAGTTGGAGACATGTGCTAGAAGTGAGGGGGATAGATCGGGTGCAGAGAGAGAGAGGGGGATAGATCGGGTGCAGAGAGGTAGATTTGAGTATGATCTGCGTAGAGATGATACTGAAATCCAAAGGATTTTATGAGGGTGCCAAGGGAGGAGGTGTAGATGGAGAAGAGGAGGGGGCCTAGGACATAACCTTGGGGAACGCCAACAGACAGCGGGAGAGATAAAAAGGTGCCAGAGAAGGAGACGCTAAATGTACAATCTTTTAGATAGGATGTGAACCATGAAAGAGTTGTGCCCTAGATGCCAAATGAGCGGAGAGTTTGGATTAGAAGAGGGTGGTCAACTGTCGAAGGCAGCAGAAAGATCCAGGAGAATTAGAATGGAGAAGTGACCCTTTGATTTGGCAGTTAGCAAATCATTGGTGACTTTTGTGAGGGCTGTTTCTGTTGAGTGTTGGGCACGGAAACCAGATCGGAAGGGAATTGGAAGAAATAAATTGAGTGAGGCGATTGTAAACGAGAGGCTCAAGCTGTTTAGAAGCCATGGGAAGTAGTGAGATAGGGCGGTAGTTGGAGGCAGAAGCTGGGTCAGATGAGGGCTTCTTGAGAATGGGTGTAATTATGGCGTGTTTTAATGAAGATGGAAACCTGCCAGTGTTTAGGGAGAGGTTGAATAGATGTGTGAGAGCTGGGATAAGTGCGGTGATAGGGGAGGGATTAGCTGTGATGGAATAGGATCATGAGGACATGTTGTAAGGTGAGAGGTTGATAGTAAGGTAGATACTTCATACTCGGTTACAGGGTCAAAGGAATCCATAGTGGAGGAGGGATTGGGGAAGGGTAAGGGTTGGGTGTTGTCGGCTTGTGGAAAGGATGGTGGGATAGGGCCAAGCTGGGAGGAGAGCTCATTTTGGATGGTTTCAATTTTATTTTTAAAGTCATCAGCAGTGAGACAGGAAGGGGCAGGAGGTGGGGGTGGGCAAAGGAGGTTGTTGAATGTAGCAAATAAACGTTTAGGGTTGGAGGACAGGTTTGATATCAATGATGAGAAGTAGTGTTGTTTGGCAAGATGGAGGGCAGACAAGTAGGAGCGCAAGTTAAACTTGTAGTGGAGAAAGTCTGCTGAAGTGCGAGATTTCCTCCATAGTCGTTCTGCAGTGCGTGAGCATCTCTGTAGATAGCATGTTTGTGTAGTGTGCCATGGTTGTGGATGAGAGCGAGGGAGTCTAATGTGCATGGTAGGCAGGTGGGTAGGGGACAGCTGTATTTAACCATATTTCCCTATCTTTCCCCAATTAATTTAACTCCCCCATTTTTCCTGGCATTAGCAAGCAGTGATTTCCACTTTGCTTGAGTTACTTAGCGATACCTCCCTATTGACTATACTAAACCACTATACTAAACCACCCCCTCCTCCTCCCCCATGAGTAGTTTAATTAATTCCTTTCTCCTTCTACACTTTCTACTCCATTACTAATATATATATATATATATATATATATATATATATATATATATATATATATATATATATATATATATATATATATATATACATTTAATCCCCTCATAATACACATAGGACTACATATTGGGTTATAACAATCGGTTCCAGTACGGAGTCTTTCTTGTTCTTCTTTGTTCTCTACCTCCTCCCCCAGGAAAATCTGTTAAAAAAAACAACAACAAAAAACAGGAATACAGCTATAAAAGGGTACACTCTCAGCTATAAAAGCTTTTGTGTTTGTGGGCTCCACAGGAAGAAAATGATTTGTTAATTATGACACAGATTCAAAAAGCAGTCAAATACTTTAAATATATTTTCATATGTACACTGTAAACTTAAGAGAATTCAAGTACATTTAAATGTAAATATTTTTATATATGGTCATTTTTGTTAATATCTGGTGGACTGTTTATTTTTAATTATGTATACTGCTCACAGTAAAGGAAATATGCATATGTCTCTTCTGGTTTTATGTTTCCTTTAGGCTTTTCATATTGTTTTTGCAGAAATGTCATTAAAGGGTGACCTTTATGCTGCACAGGAACAGGTCTTTTCCAGTGTTGTATTTCCCTCAGAGAATGAAATGACTTTCCTAATTTATTTAAGACCATTTTTTGTAGGGTACTAAACTTTTGGCATTATTTGATGTCAAGTAGAGCTATCCTGTAAAAATGATGGCCCCTATAGATACCACCAGAATATTCTGTAGTAAGTAATACTTTGTGTATGTAGATGTCATAAGGATTACCTTCAAATGTTGTTTGTGGCATTAAGTAGGGATATGCATTTGTTAAAGGACCACTGTAGTCCCACTTTCAGTATACTTGTCTGAAGAACTTTTTCTTGATGGAAAAAATGCAAGAAAGGTAAAAATAATACACATTTTACTTTTATTAACTTTTATTTGCAATTTGGTGGGAGACCATATTTGTCCATCTGCTACTGCAAATTGATGGTTAACTTGAATGTTCAACTGCTTTAATTGAAATATGTCAGTTAAAAATGCCAGCCCTCCTTTAATATGATTAGTGGGCATTGAATCAGTTTGCATAACCTTTGGTAATGACATTGTTGATTATGACAGATATGTATGTACTAGCGACTTGCCGTCAAAAATGACAGGGCAATAAAAATTTTAAGCCATGGCAATGCTGTTTGACACACAATGTAAAGCTTTTTCTACTGTGAGGACTTTCGGCGTTCATTGCGAGCCTCGCGCTGAGCGTGGCTCGCAATGAGTGCCTTCGGCGCTCATAGCGATCCGCTCCTCTCCTTCACTTTTGTTCCTATGAGCGCCTTATATATCTGTCTTTGTCAGGAGAGCACATGTAAAAAATTTTTGTATAATTATTAATTTATTATTTACTTAATAAAATAATATACTTTACCTATTTGTAATTGATATATCCAGCAATAATTACCCTGAAGAGCTAAGTATCTATTTTTATTTCCCTGCAGCATACAATGTACATTTGGCTTGTTGGTGCTGTGAGGAGAAAGTGTGATCAATGTCCCAGCTGTGCATTAGAAACATGCTGGGTGTGCGAGGGCTGTTGCTTTAGTTGTGTAAATCTCCATTTTAGATTCGTAGTGTTAGTGTTGTAAAATGGCGTTGTTTGTCTATGTGCTACGCGGGTGTCGACCATTTCCCGTGATGCCTAAGTCTGTATTTTAGTACCTCGTATGTCCATGGCAAAAGTCATACGTGGCTGGCGGTGTTTTGCGCATTTCGGGGTCGTGTAACCTCGTTTTCATTTTTTTCGTCTGCCATTTTTTTCCTCTCTTACGTGATTTAAAATCATCTAAACTTATTAAATTGTACTTTAATTAGCGTGCAACCTTAGTGGCAGATGCCATGGCGGTCCCCCCATGCTCTGTGTGTTTTGTTGTTGTTGTATTTTGTATAGTTTTGTGTTGTATTTAAATATACATTATACATTTAGTTGGTTAACCTCGTATTTTTGCAACCTCGTATTATTTTTTTCTAAGTTCTGCGGGTCGTAATTAAAAGTTTTACGTCCTTGTCAGAGTTTTATGCGCTTTGGGGTCGTTGAGCCTCGTTTTCATTTTTTCCGCCGCCATTCTTTTTCTTGCTTAGCTAATTTTCAGTTGGCGAAACTGGCTAAAATCAACTTTAATTTGCGTGCAACCTTACCCCCAGAGGTCCTGGCTGTTCCCCCGTGCTGTGTGGGATGTTTTTGTATTTTTTTTTTTTCATTGTTTTTGCGTTTTTTTGCTGTACGTTTTTTGGTTGTTACATTCGTATTTATTTATTTTTTTTTTTGTTTTTTTTTTGCAAAGTCGTGCTTTTCTGGGGTTTATTTGTCCTGGGAGTGAGGCGGCGTAGAGCCTCCACTTCCGCAAATGCGGCCCCTTCTAGTAGTGATATATTGCTAATGTGCTCACTTATCCTAATAAGAGGTGTGAACTTGGATATGGTGTGTAGTGTCCTAAAGGAATATTGAATTTGTTAATATTTCTTCATTAATGAATAGAGCACTTTGAATCAAGTGAAGCTTTTGTTTTGAATTCTCAAAATAGTTTTCATGCAATAGACTGTTGATAGCAATTTTATACCACTGCGATTGAGTAGATTAATTTCCTATGGGTAAACCTAACAGCAGAACACTTGATCTGCCACAAATTACATGTGCTAGCAGTACCAAAATGGTATTTCGGTATGTTTTTGTTTACTGCAGATTTTCTGGTATGCATGTAACCTAGCCCTAAATTTGTATATAAAATACAGAATGTGTTCTTCATATGGTACCTCATGTAGCAGTTCAATGTGAGTGATATTCTCTATTCATTTACTTCCACCTTCATGAGGCTAGTTGCATTTTCTTCATAGCCAATTATTCACTCTTTATCATGAACAGGAAACTATGATCAAGTGCCATAGTCAGGATATCAGGGTTTTACTGCATCAGTTATTCTAATGGACCCGCCTTTGAACAGCAGGGAAATCTGAAATCACAGGTTATTTTATGTATTTGTGTAACAGTGTGTAGCTTTTTGATTGTTAAAATATATAAAATAACTGAAATGTCTATTTTATGGACATTGTACTGCAGGTAGGTGAATACTGCTTTTCCTTCATATAAATTACATTTTGTTACATGTGGAATCTGCTGTTCACAGTGATGGATAATGAAGTGCAATACATAAACACCACTCTGCATTTAGGCAAGTAATGTGCATATAAATACAAACATCTTTACATTTGAAACCTATTGTATGTAAAGATAAGTAGTGTTCTTCTGATAAGCATTTCACATAATATAGACACTACTCTGTATATAAACACTGTCAGCCTTATTAAATTGCGATTCAGTAAATTTAAAAGGGCTCTAAATAAGCACATAGCATATTTTATTTACAGAAGTTTTTAATTAGTGAACTTCTATCCAAAAGCAAGGTCTTCACTGACTAAAAACTTCAGTAAATAAAATATGCTCTGTGCTTAAATAGAGCCCTTTTAAATTTACAGAACGCAATTTAATAAGGCTGATATTGTTTTGTAAATAATTGAAATTGCGCTTAAGGTAAAAGTGTAATTGCAACTAATTTGTTAAAAATTGCTAGCTATCCACATATATACAGCCTTATTAAATTGCGATTCAGTAAATTTAAAGGGCTCTATTTAAGCACATAGCATATTTTATTTACAGAAGTTTTTAGTTAGTGAACTTCTATCCAAAAGCAAGGTCTTCACTAACTAAAAACTTCTGTAAATAAAATATGCTATGTGCTTATATAGAGCCCTTTTAAATTTACTGAATCGCAATTTAATAAGGCTGATAGAGTCCCATTAGCCCTATCATAGGTCCATTTAGTCTAAGTATCACAAATTCAAGATGCAATGTGTTGTTGACACTTATTTATGTGAATCAAGGGAACCTGTTCGCCGCCATGAATATTTACCAAAACGATATATTGTTTTGTGTAAGCAACATAATGTATCTAAACGATTACTCTGCATACAGGCAACTAACTATCTATAGTAAATATTTGCAAGGGGTATAAATATTAGTACTTTTATTATTTAAAAAAAGAAAATGGAATGGTACTATATCTATACAGAAATATGAATAAATAAAAACTCATTCCTGGGTGAATCATAAGAATGGTGTGCAACAGTTCTGTTGAGACTAAATATGGGTAATATAAATGTCACTAAGAGAATGTAAGTATGTATATATCTGTCTCTTTGATTCCCCTGAAAAAGTCTTACTGCTGTGCCCTCCACCCCCTCCCCTGCACCACAGGCATCTGCCTGACCATTAAACTTTATATTTCCCTCTTCCCCTTACGTTGAGGGGAATGGAGCTAGGGATCAATAGAGGGTAGAAAAAAAACTAAGTTCATAAATTGCTGTATAGAAGACTGGATTTTCTTCACAATCCGTGTGGGGAGCTAGGTATCTCTGTAAAAGAAAGTGAGTTTCGGAAATATTGCAAGCCTCTGTGGGCTGATACCCGTTCATGTCCAATGGCATTACTTGTGCTTTTTGTCTTGTGTGTCTTGTATTTTTTTAGTTTGGCTTCAAGGTATATTTTGGATGTCAACACTTGCTGAATAAGCCTCATTCTGGGCTATGAAGAAATCTGTTGGTTTAGTCACTATTCTATTGATTTCCACAACAATTTTATAAAGGTTGCCTTTGCTTTGTGTTTGGTATCCCAAAAATTAGGGGATGGAGAGGTTAAAGGAGAGTAAAGCAGATTGATAAAAAGCAATAGGTAGCCAAAGAGTCACCTGGGTGACCAGTGCATAGTGTATGGCATAGTTTATGCTAGTTTTTCGGTAGACTGTGGCTATCCTAAAGATCTTGGGTCTTTTTAAGCTCACTGTATGGTCGCAGTCTGGATGTTACAGGTCTTTTAGATCACCTAATTATTCCTTAAATTGTCTATCTCTTTGCAAGGACTACAAATCATGAACCTCTTGCAAATGGTAATAAAATTCTCCTTGCTGCAACAAAAAAATGCCTGCTTATTACTTTATTACTTTTTAGGTTTCAACAGTTATGTCAAAGTAAAAAATTGAACTTTGATTTCAGTAAATATTAGCATTAAGAGTGTGCTTGCAAGTTATAGTCCACCCAGTTTCTGAAGGAATATGGTTAAAAACGCTTTCTAATGGCAGCATTTTTAATAAACCAAAAATGATGAACACTAATACAAGTTAAAAGCTTTGTACACCTGTTCTGTTTGGTTTTAATTGCTCTAAAAGATGGATAACAGCAGTTTTAATTACATCTGTGACATGGTTTTAGATCTTAAAAGCTACTTGCCTGTCAAAAATGATGGGAATTACATTGAAAGGCTGGGAATGCTGTACCTTCGGTGCGCTTTGCCAGCCCCGTGCTGAGCACCTATGGAGCACATTATGAGCCTCTCCCTCCTTCTACTGTACGGGCCTTGCGCCGAACATTGCAGGGCTTGTCAACCCACAACTTTTGTGCTTTCCAATGATCACCTTCGGAGCTCATTGCAAGCCTCTACCCCTGGTACTTTTATAGGCCTCGCGCTTGAGCACCTTCGACGCTCATCTGACTCTGACAGCTATATATGTGATTTTTGTTGTAAGTTGATGGAAACCTGAGAAATAATGAATATATAACATGTAATGCTTTTGTGTAAAAGAAAAATAAACACAAATATCTAAAGGTTGTGTT
>JAPZIH010000994.1:53124-78124 GCA_027410445.1 Discoglossus pictus
GACAAAAGTAATATCAAAGCATCTTGATCGCGGCGTGTGTTTCGCTCTTGGAGGTGCTGCAAATTGAGCCGAATAGGCCCCTAGATAAAGCCCCTATCACACAAGATGCAGCTTGCAAAGTACTTTGGCATTGATTTAAAAGCGAGCACTTTGGAAATGGACACAACTGTCCAGCAACTATCTGCACGCTGAACATAGATAAAATTTTCCCTATAACATATATTCAAATACAAATAAGATTTCTTCTCAATCACCGAATGATTTGCACATAAGGATAGTCACTTTCAAAGACTATTTATTGAAAAAGCACTTTATTTAAGAAGCTGATAACAAGTATTTACATCAATTTTAGTTAAATATTGTTTTCAATATGTTTTTGCACAGCATTAAGCACTTTTTGGGATATCTATACACTTTAGCACTTGGCACTTTCTGTTGCACTATATAAATATTGACACTCGGCACTTTATTCATGCAATAATATATCAAAGAGGCAATAATATGGGAACATTATAGATAATCCTGGTTATTTGAAAAGCGCCTAGTACAATTTCTTCTCCAATTGCTTCCTGCGCTAAAACTAATTTTGAACATGTGTTTTGTTACTATAAATTAAAAGTTATGTTTTATTCATACTCTATTCTCATTTAAGATTTGATAATACTGGTGTGCCCTATAGAAGGATCTGTTTTCTCTCTATATTTATCTATGTTTATGTTGTATAAATAATACAATTTTCAATGAGAAAAAAATTGTCTTTTTTTTTCTTCTCCCCTCTTTTGGGGTTTAGCATGTGGACCCAACGGGGAAATTGTAGAGCTATATGCCTTTTCGTAATAAATAATGCAAATGCCTTGAGCTTTCATTAATCACTCATGCTTTTATTTGGAGTAATGTGAATTTGACATCAAAGATGCCCAACATCATTTACAATCCACTAACTTTTAGACTGTAAAAATATTGCTTTTGCCTTTTAGTTCCCTTTTCTTATAATAGAACTATGCAATTCTGATGGTTTTACCAGTGTCACTCTTGAAGACAAAGTTTAATATAAATAGATATTTAAAAAAAAAAAATGTGGAGGTGGAATGAAGAGGGGTAATTCAAATGTGATCAATACATTTTTGATAATTAGCTTGTATATATATTTATGCAGTTTGGACAAAAGTTGGATTTTTGTCAAATTTTGAATAGAGTAATCGGTTCCAAAGTAGAGGGAAAACCTAAAACCTGATTGCAGGGCGAGCTTACATGTCCTAAAGTTATGAACTGTTATTTTAATTTCTATTGAGCAAGTCAATTGAGACGTATAATATAAAAATATTATTTATTTTCAGGTTATTTTGATGTCTGCCACTATAAACTGTAAAGAGTTTGCAGAATATTTTGCAGTTCCTGTCTTTAATAAGCTTATTCCAGCTTACATTTTTGAGGTAGAAGGCAAACCTCATGATATTGAAGTACTTTATCTAGATGATTTGACGCACATTCCCCGATTCAAGGTAAACAGAATTTCTAAATTGCTTTAAATGTTTCATTGTCCATTACTCATGAAAGTGCATTTTGTCATTTAAGCTTTACCATTCTCACGAAGATATTCATTCTAATGATAGGCAAGGTGTTGAGTCAACCTCTTCTTAGCTCCCATTTATCTGGGTCTGCCTCCCATTGTAAAGTAATATACAAATGTTTTTTAACATTATACCAGAATACCTTCAAATGGTAAAACTTGGGGTTTTCCACCTCCACTTCTCAAAGACGGTATGAGTTTTTTTCTTTTCTTATTGTGAGCACCAGTGGTGTCCTTCAGTAGCTCACTGGAATATCATGGAACATATCATTACAACTTTTTGAAACACTCTACTAAAAATTATATTTGGTTTATCAAAATAGTGATCAAACATATGTACAAGTCTTTTACAGAACTCCATCTCTTTGTTTTTTTTTTTGCTGCTTCCGAGATGGAGAACTTGTCCCTCTTGATATTGTGATTATGCAGAAACTTGCTATTAGGTATACGCAGGGCCCCTGGAAAAAAAAAGTTAAATGATGAGGACATATAATCAAAGATGAAGACTGTTTTATAAACCATGGCATACTTACATCCAATTTCAATCTGATAAGAATGGTGTGGACCAAAGAGCACATCTGTGCCTCTTCCACATCTACCCCACAGTCCAAATCTTTCTATCCCCATGTCCTGTCACTATCTGGTGCAGAATAGTCAATTTGATGTTAATCTGTGGTATATGTAAATAAATCGATACTTTGTATAAATAAAACATGGGAAAATGAAAGCACATCTAAATATAATATGATTTACAATTGACTTTAAAAAAATGTCATCTATAAAAAAAGAAAACAATAAAAACAAAAGTTTTAAAAATAAACAAAATTGCATGGATACCATGTATATTGCTTACTATTAAAGTCTATTTTTTAAATTATACATTTTTAATGGGATCTCTATTATTGGCACACTTCTGCATGTTAGTGACAGATGATCCCTAGTCTCTGGTTATAATATATCACATGATTGGACACTCAAAAACTAATTTGATAAGTCTTAAGTCTAAACATTCTATTGGATAGATTAATAAACCATTAAAACTATCACATTTATAGTTGTAGATCTTTTAAATGTTGGGAACATTTGCAATGTTGGTCACGCTTTTGCGTCCCTCGCAAAGAGAGGCAAGCCGTGCACGCGGGACTTAGGCTGCAATGAGCGGCTTGCGAGCAGTTGAAGCACGCAGGACTTAGGCTGCAACGCGTGACTTAGGCTGCAAAGGTTGAAGCACGTGGGACTTGCGAGTGTCGCAACTGCGACACAAGAGTGTAACTCTAAAACCCCCAAAAACCAACAAAATTACACACACAGCATAGGGGAAAGAAAGAGCCAGGAAGCATGGGAGTGAGGTTGCAAGCGAATTTAAGCCATATTTGGCGTTTTTCGTCAATCCAAAACCGGCTAAGCAAGGAAAAAAATGAAGGCTGAAAAACCTAAAATTTCTGAAACTGGATGAATATGAGACTGAACAAAGCCTGGCATGCGGCACTTAGAATACACGATGGCGAAGACAGTAACACTTACACAGACAACGCCAGGCACGCAGGACTTTGCACCACACAAACATTCAGCAGACGCACAGAGGAGAAAGACACAGGGAAGGGACAGGGGGAGATGGGTGAAAGAGACACATTCCCAAACACAAAACTTGCAGGTTAACGAAACCTGCAATGAGCGTCCCGTACAATAGGCGGGAGGAAAGGTACGTAATCAGGGCCAAAGGTGCTCATTGCTAGCCACTTTTTTTTTTTTTTTTTTAAGTGGTCTGGCCGCCCTTTAGGGATTGAGGACCCCTTTGATCTTCTGGGCTCTGGCCAAGGAGTTCAAAAGATTCTTGTCCCCCCCCCCCAATGTCCCCACTCCCCAGGCTGGAGGCCTCCGATGAGGAAAGGATCCTCACAAGGGAGCCAAAAATGCTTTAAAAAAATCTGATTCTATGATGAGGAGTGCTGCAGGTTGCTCCCCCAGACTCTCAGCCCTTGGCTAGACAAAAGGTTTCCCCCCTCTTACTTGCAGGTGGCATGTTTCACCATCCATGTCAGACAAGGTTGTTTTTTTGTTGTTGTTGTTTTCTATTAAAATAGTGAGACATATTCGTGAGACACTTGGAATTTGCTTTCATGACCCTTTGAAAAAGTTCCTTTTTAAGGTTCAAAACTTGTGGAGTGCAATTTATAGCTGCTCTTTTTGTCAGTTAACCTCCCAAGATCAGCACATAACAGGATTAAGTTGATGATTGTGAAGCCGATCGTGATCGCACAAGTGAATAGAAGGACTTGGGTTGTGCCATTTTTAACAAGTCTTGAATGTAAGTGTGCTATTAATGTTTTTTTTTAAATTATATTTATTTGAATGTCCTCCTATCATTTTTCCTTTTTTTGGTTTGAGGGGCCATTATCGGAAATATCATCTTTACAAATTTCTTACTCCATAATAAATAAAATTTTCTTATTAAAGAAGATTAGTTCTATCAGTTAATAAAACTACATGTCTATAGTGATTACTGCATCCAATTCTAATTCTAAACAAACTGTTACCAGTGGATAAAATGCAAATAGAAAATTGAATTGTTAATGTTGCAGTAGCTTAGGCGACCGCTGATGTATTGATTGCGTTTTGTGGTTGGGTCAGATGGCAAAGTATCTTGGGTATTGGTCATGGACACTTTTAAAGATGAAAAATAAAACAAGCTAATAATTTTGTAATAGGGGTACATTTTATGAAGCAAACTGCTGATGGAATATACCTAAACCTTAAGTTTAATATAAATGAGGTCCTGGGTTTCAGTTTTCCATTAAAATTCACACTTTGTGTATTGGATAGTTTTACTCTCTACACCTGCTAGTGTTTGGGTTGTTGGGATTAAAATTGGCCATTTTTTTTTTTTTTTTTTTTTTTTTTACAGATAACCTTTTGATAAGAGATGTGATTCTGGAAACAAATGTAAAAATGATGTTGGGTTTTTTCTTTACATTTTTTTTATTACTATTGTATGGTTACATTTGTTTTAGACCATACCTCAGTATTCAGATGAACCTGGAATAACTAAGGAAATGTATGAAGTAGCAACATATCTGATACAGTTGTTTGATGATATGGAGATGGAAGAAAATGGGTAAGTATTATGGAATTTGAAGGAAATGGTTTTCGACATGCTATTCCTTGGTACATTGCTTAACAGTGTAATTTTAAACCATCGCCTTGTAATGGTTAACCTAGATATGGATGCAGAATATTGATACGGATGAGTTAACATTAATTAGTCCTCTGACACATTCCAATTGTAAACCTTTTATTTGAGAATGGTGTTAAATCAATACATGCTTTTTGAAGGTGGTTTAAAACATTTAACCCTTTCAGTGTCTAGGGCATTATCCTGACAGTAGCGTGCAGACACATTTTCAAGGTTTTCCTATGCATATGTTTAGGCTTGATTACTGGGAGTGTATGTTGGGGGGTGGGGTGGGGGGATATCAGTGGTTTAAAATATAAGCATTATGTATGCAACTGGGTAAGTATAACACATCAAATATTGAATTTGATTATGGAAATATGTGACAGATTGAGAGAATATCCAGATTTGCTTACCATATTAAGAAAAAAGGGGAAATAAAAGCAACTCACTCTTAATACTACCCTCAGTTGGATACTTGGAAGGAGTATGTGAAGATTGTATACTTTAAACAAAAGTATAACGACACCGGACTAGTTATATAATGCATTAAAATACAACCTTTATTCGATGAGCCTTTTTCAAGACATGGGTATCATATGAACTAGCGGACTAATTTAGAAGATCATCTTTTATCTCTAAGTATAATTGTTCTAAATTACTTGTGTTCACATATATAGTTGTGAGCGTACGAGTTGTCGATAACGCTTGCGGGCTCTTATAGCGAGCCCGCAGCCCTCGCAAAGCGACAGCTGCGGGCGAGGGCCTCAGTTGCTACAGCACTCTAAACACGCAAAACACCACAAGAAACTCGCAAAACACCACAAACGAACTACGGATATTCCGTTAACACGCATACCACACATTACCCCCCATTTTTTTTTTTTATTTGCAAAAAATAAATTTTAACATACTGAAATAACATTAATAAAGTTTTTACAACAAAAAAGATATACATTAAATACATTACCATTCTCTCTCTTTCATTCCTCATCCAGCCCCTCTAGAGTTTTGATATTAACAGGTATACCCTGTTTTTGGTCCCATGCTTTCCATTTTAGTGGATCAACATTGGTAAAACCTTTTTGTTCATAATTTTTTTCTAGTTCTCAGATATGTTTTATTTTCCAAACCGTATCAACAAAAATTGGAGCAGTTTTCGCTTTCCAATTAGTAATTAATATATTTTTTGCTATTGAAAAAGTCAAAATAGCAAAAGCTTTTTTCTCCATAACGATATTGCTTGGAAAAATATGCAGCAAGCTGCATTCTGCCCTGAAAAGAAATTGATTTCCCAAAATACAAGACAAAAAATCATAACAGCTTTCCCCAAAAAACTTTAGTTTCGGGCATTCCCATAAGATATGTAATAAATGAGCGGCATTACCGCAATCTCTCCAACACATTCTTTCCAAAGGGATATGGGAAATCTGTGCGATTTTAACAGGTGTAAAATACCAATTGTTATTTTAAAAAACGTTTCTCTGTATGTTGTTTGTTTAATAAATCTATTTGTTCATTTTAAAGTTGTGTCCCAATCTTTTACCTCTAGTGCTAAATTTAAGTTATTCTCCAATTGACACATACCCTTGGTTTTAGGCTGTTCTCCAAAGGATTTGGTGATATTAAAACATTTGGATATTAGATGTTTTTTTTCTGATTTAAGAAGAATTTTTTCTATAGAGTTTAACTCTTTACCGATTTGTGGAGGAATGTTAAATTGACAAACGGTTCTATAAGCTTCATACGTTAGCCATCCTTCTACTGCGATGTTAAACTTACCCCCCATTTTACGCCAATGCGGAAGTACACAATTACGCTAAAGGTTTTATGGAAAACGACATATTATTTTTGCTAGTAGTTAAGCTTTCCACCAATATACTTCTTGTTAGGACTGTTTATAAAATAGAAAACCTATAATGCAATACAACTAGAGGTAAAATGGAAAAATACCATTTCCTTTTTTTTTATGTCCTTTGTACTTTTACTTAAACCTATAAAATCTGTGAAATTTGAGCTAATACCAAAGGTCCTAGATCTTTTGTGTACACTGATGGTAAGTATGTTTAACAATGCATAGGTCATTAAGTGACATGAGCACCAAAGGATTTTTATTTTTGCAAGGCAATTTTGAATTTACCACTCTACGGCAATGCATGGGGGGCTGATTAAATCTTACATTCCGCTCAGCAAATTGAAACCTGTCACAGCACTAGGGAAATACGTGTACATTGCCACTGGCAGCCCCGGCACAGCCCCATGTCTTCTCTGATTTTATCGTGATCCAGCATGCTGCAGGCTTTCAAAGTGGAGGTCTGTCGTGGGAGTCTGACATTCAGAATGCAGAGAGAAACTGGCTTCAGGCTTCACTTAGGTTGACCAGTTCTTATCGTTTCTCAACACCAATTTATCTATTTTAAATAACTTACTCGTTCCTTATCAAACAATGTTAAACTGCCATGTTTAAAAAGGTATTGGGTTAAAGCACAAAAATGTACAATGGATTAATTTGCATATCCCTACCTAGTCTCCAGAGTGCAGTGCAACAACTGTATTTTCTTAGATTTCTGAATTTAGTTGTAGATGTTCAAATTGAATTTGTTATATATCATGTTGGAATACAAAACCTATTCATCTACATCATCGTCATTTACATCATCGTCATTTACATCATCGTCATTTACATCATCGTCATTTACATCATCATCATTTACATCTTTATCATCATCTGCATCATTTACATCTACATCCTCTACATCTTCTACATAGCAAAAGTATTCAACCACTTGGCTTATTTCCTGTTTTGTTGCCTCACAACCTGCAATTAACATGGGTTGTTTGAGGATTTGCATAATTTCATTTACAGAACATACCCACAACTTTGAAGATGTTTTTTTTTTATTGTGAAGCAAACAACAAATAGGACAAAGTAACAGAAAAAGTCAATGTGCATAACTATTCACCCCCCTAAAGTCTTTGTAGAGCCACCTTTTGCGGCAATCACAGCTCCAAATTGCTTTGGACAAGTCTCTATGAGCTTGCCACATCTTACCACTGGGATTTTTGCCCATTCCTCCTTGCAAAACTGCTTCAGCTCCTTCAAGTTGCATGGTTTGCGCTTGTGAACAACAATCTTTAAGTCCGACCACAGATTTTCTATTTGATTGAGGTCTGTGCTTTGACTAGGCCATTCCAACACATTTACATGTTTCCCCTTAAACCACTCAGGTGTTGCTTTAGCAGTGTGTTTGGGGTCATTGTCCTGCTGGAAAGTGAACCTCCGTCCTAGCCTCAAATCAGTGGTACAGGTTTTGCTCCAGAATATCCCTGTACTTAGCACCATCCATCTTTCCCGGCTGCTGGAAAACATTTCCACAGCATGATGCTGCCACCGCCACCATGTTTCACTGTGGGGATGGTGTTCTTTGGGTGATGTGATGTGTTGGGTTTTCACCAGACATAGTGTTTTCTTTGATGGTCGAAAAGTGTTTTTTTTGATGGCCGAAAAGTTAAATTTTAGTCTCATCAGACCAGAGCACCTTCCTCCAAACGATTTGGGAGTCTCCCACATGCCTATTCGCAAACTCAAAACGGACCATTTTGTTTGTTGCTGAAAGTAATGGCTTTCTTCTGGCCACTGTGCCATAAAGCCCAACTCTATGGAGCGTGCAGTTTTTTGTTGTCCTATGTACATATACTCCAGTCTCTGCTGTGGAACTCTGCCGCTCCTCCAGGGTTACTTTAGATCTCTGTGCTGCCTCTCTTGATTAATGCCCTCCTTGCCTGGTCCGTGAGTTTTGGTGGGCGGCCGTCTCTCGCCAGGTTTGCTGTTATGCCATGTTCTTTCCATTTGCTTAGGATAGATTTGAGGGTACTCCTAGGGATCATCAAAGATTTGGATATTTTTTTATATCCTAACCCTGACTTTTACTTCTCAACAACATTGTCCCTTACTTGTTTGGAGAGTTCCTTGGTCTTCATGGCAGTGTTTGGTTAGTGGTGCCTCTTGCTTAGGTGTTGCAGCCTCTGGGGCCTTTCAAAAAAGGTGTGTATATGTAAATACAGAAAATGTGATACTTAGATTGCACACAGGTGGATATCATTTCACTAATTATGTGACTACTGAAGGTTGCACTGTTTTGGGAGAACAAAAGTATTCCTCAGAGATATCTGTCCCTGGCCAAATTACCAATAAACATATAGTGTGCACACCTTAGAGAAATAATACACCAACACAGAGTTCTGGTATAAAGCTTTCTCTCGCCTAATTTGATTACTTCAGTCGTCATTTATATAGTTTTTAATAATCAGATAAAAGTTACAACTACGCAAAACATCAGGTTTAATTCAGCACTTCATTGGTTCTAAGGTGTCCGCTTTTACGGGATCTTGGACAGGTATTGGGTCAGGAGTTTAGGGAGTCTTCAGGTCTCATCTCACAAGGCATGAGTCTATCTTCCCATTGGTTCAGAAGTTGAGACAAAGGAAAGACGGCGCTCTCTTTCTAGTGTCCAAGGTGTGGTAGCTGTCGTCATCATTGCTAGATCGGAAATAGTGCCTCCGGCATCTTGTATGCGGAAGTAGGGAATCCTCCATCTTAGAGTTCCCAATGATTCAGCATTATTAATAAAACTTTGGTTATACGATAATACTGCAAAGATAAGATATATATAAGTTAGTGCACGAATACAGTTATGCATTTTGGACGGATCCCAATCCATAACAGCACCAGAGCTTTTTATGGGCTTCAGAACAAAGGGGGTGAATATATATGCACATGCCAATTTTCTGTTTTCTATTTGAAAAAAAATATTTTTTTGTATATATTTTTCTCATTTCACTTCACCAACTTAGACTATTGTGTTCTCATCCATAAAATTCAGATTAACAAATCATTGAACTTAAGACTGTAATGTATCAAAATAGGTAAAAAGTCAAGGGGGGTGAATACTTTTGCAAGGCACTGTACATCTACGTCATCTACATCTACATCATCTACTACTTCGTCTACTACTACATCTTTAGAAGACAGGCAGTATTGTTTTGATGGTTACTTTTTTGATGATCAAAAAACATTTGACCATTCCATGTAGACTACTACTGATACAACTACGTACATGTAAAAAACACATATAAATTAACATGTATAGATTATGTAAGATGCATTACTATGTGTATTAGTTGATAATGTGTGTGTATAAATATTGTAAACAAAGGGCCCTATTAAATTCTCCCTCGTAGTTCTCTCGGTGCTCGCAAAAGGCAGTTTTCCTGCTGTTTGCGAGAACCGAATCTCTCGCAGCCTGCTTTACGATATGACTGCGAGAAAATGGCCGAGAATAGGCTCCGAGAGAGCTACGTAGCCTTAAATCTATGCACGAGTCTCGCATATCGTAAGAATCCCTACGTGGACAAAAAGTCCACGCAAGGGATCCGAAAGCCTCTACGTGCTGCCTCGGAACAGCCCGAGACAGCAGCGTGAGGCTCCCCCCTGCACCCTATACACATCCCCATGCTGCAGGGGTCTCTATCAGGACCCCTGCAGCACCCCCACATTAACCCCTTGCAGCGGGGGTCCCCGATCTGCATAGATCAGGCCCCCCGCTGCATTTAAAACTTTTAAATTCCCCGCCGCGGCTCCTTAAAGGGACCGCGGCACACTATTAGCCAATCCCGGCCGCGGCACTTAAAATTAACCCCCCTCTATGCTGGGGGTCCCCATCGGGACCCCCGAAGTGTCCCCACATAAACCCATTGCAGCGGGGGTCCCCGATCTGCATAGATCAGGCCCCCCGCTGCATTGAAAACTTTTAAATTCCCCGCCGCGGCTCCTTAAAGGGACCGCGGCACACTATTAGCCAATCCCGGCCGCGGCACTTAAAATTAACCCCCCCTCTATGCTGGGGGTCCCCATCGGGACCCCCGAAGTGTCCCCATATAAACCCCCTGCAGCGGGGGGCCCCGATCGGCACCGATCGTGACCCTGCTGCAATTCAATTTTAAATTTCCCGCCTCGCGGGTCCTCAAAGGACCGTAAAGGTCCTGAAAGGACTCGCACTAAAAATAATAACCCCAGGCAACTATAATTACCCCATTAACTCATGATGGTCAATCCAGACCACCATAAGGCCTAAATTAACCCATTAACTCATGATGGTCAATCCAGACCACCATAAGGCCTAAATTAACCCATTAACTCATGATGGTCAATCCAGACCAGCATAAGACCTAAATTAACCCATTAACTCATGATGGTCAATCCAGACCACCATAAGACCTAAATTAACCCATTAACTCATGATGGTCAATCCAGACCAGCATAAGACCTAAATTAACCCATTAACTCATGATGGTCAATCCAGACCACCATAAGACCTAAATTAACCCATTAACTCATGATGGTCAATCCAGACCACCATAAGACCTAAATTAACCCATTAACTCATGGTGGTCAATCCAGACCACCATAAGGCCTAAATTAACCCATTAACTCATGATGGTCAATCCAGACCAGCATAAGGCCTAAATTAACCCATTAACTCATGATGGTCAATCCAGACCAGCATAAGGCCTAAATTAACCCATTAACTCATGATGGTCAATACAGACCAGCATAAGGCTCTATTTAACCCCATCAGTCCCATAAGGGTATATTATTACCATTATGGGCCTGTTACAACCCAACATTAACCACATAAGTGCCATGATGGTCCTCAAGGACCATCATGACACTAACTACAAACACTACACTATAACCCCCAATAAACCATTTAATCTAAACTAACCCCCTCTACACTAATCTATTAACACTTACACTACCTACCTACACTACCTACCCCCTAATAAACCTCCCCAACACTCTAATTACAAAAAACCTACAGTACAAAAAACAAAAAAAACCTACAGTACAGAAAACAAAAAAAAATTACACACCTGAAAAGGAAAGACAGATAAACACAATACAATAATACATATAATACATTACATACATTACATACAATACATGACATTACATATAATATATTAAATATAATATATTAAATATAATATATTACATATAATACATTACATACATTACATACAATACATGACATTACATATAATATATTAAATATAATATATTAAATATAATATATTACATATAATACATTACATACATTACATACAATACATGACATTACATATAATATATTAAATATAATATATTAAATATAATATATTACATATAATACATTACATATAGTCCTAATCAAATACCCCCTATCTATCTAACATACAATCTATTTAATTTAAAATAAATCCTAACTATATCAAATACATCCCCCTATCTATCTAATATACAAAAAATCCTAACTACATACACAGACCCTTATTCTAAAATAAAATAAAATAATTACAGTCCTAACTACATACACAGACCCTAATTCTAAGCTAAAATCAATAAATTAAGACCACTTACCTTTAAGATGTTGCTTCAGATCACTAACCTATGGGTCAAACAAAAAAAAAAAATTAGTACAAAACATTAACATCAAATAAATAAACATTATATACATTCTACATATTCAACTCACCTTTACAGCATGTCCAGTCACTGTTAAGCTCTTCCGGCGCGGCCCTGTATAAAAAAAAAAAACACAATACATGAATACATGAATACAATATATAAACAATAAATAAAATACACAAATAAACATCTAAATATACATTTCACTTACCTACCCGCGATGTCCCCGGCCTTCTCTCCTTCAGCCCCGGCTGGGCCGCGGAACCATTCGCGCTCTAAAAAAAAAAAAGAAAAAAAACTAACGGAGGTCTGCACTGGCAGACCTCCCCGACGCTACTGAACCTCCCGGAGTCGTTTCCGGGAGGAAATTGGCATTGGCGGCTTGTGATTGGCTGAAAAAGCTGTCTATCAATTTCAGCCAATCAAAAGTCGTCAATGTGTGAGCCAATCAGGATGGGATACACCCCAATATCCCACCCTGATTGGCTAAAACACTTGTCTATCTTTATGGGAACCAATCACAACGCTCAGATGCCTTCAGCCAATCACTATGGGATAACACCCCCACGGAGTGATTGGTAGAAGACATCTGCGCATTCCTGATTGGCTCCTACATTGACGACTTTTGATTGGCTGACAGCTTTTTCAGCCAATCACAAGCCGCCAATGCCAATTTCCTCCCGGAAACGACTCCGGGAGGTTCAGTAGCGTCGGGGAGGTCTGCCAGTGCAGACCTCCGTTAGTTTTTTTTCTTTTTTTTTTTTTAGAGCGCGGATGGTTCCGCGGCCCAGCCGGGGCTGAAGGAGAGAAGGCCGGGGGACATCGCGGGGAGGTAAGTTAAATGTATATTTAGATGTTTATTTGTGTATTTTATTTATTGTTTATATATTGTATTCATGTATTCATGTATTGTGTTTTTTTTTTTTAACAGGGCCGCGCCGGAAGAGCTTAACAGTGACTGGACATGCTGTAAAGGTGAGTTGAATATGTAGAATGTATATAATGTTTATTTATTTGATGTTAATGTTTTGTACTAATTTTTTTTTTTGTTTGACCCATAGGTTAGTGATCTGAAGCAACATCTTAAAGGTAAGTGGTCTTAATTTATTGATTTTAGCTTAGAATTAGGGTCTGTGTATGTAGTTAGGACTGTAATTATTTTATTTTATTTTAGAATAAGGGTCTGTGTATGTAGTTAGGATTTTTTGTATATTAGATAGATAGGGGGATGTATTTGATATAGTTAGGATTTATTTTAAAATTAAATAGATTGTATGTTAGATAGATAGGGGGTATTTGATTAGGACTATATGTAATATATTATATTTAATATATTATATTTAATATATTATATGTAATGTCATGTATTGTATGTAATGTATGTAATGTATTTATATGTAATACTATTATATTTAATATATTATATTTAATATATTATATGTAATGTCATGTATTGTATGTAATGTATGTAATGGTATTATATGTAATATATTATATTTAATATATTATATTTAATTATATTATATTTAATATATTATATGTAATGTCATGTATTGTATGTAATGTATGTAATGTATTATATGTCTTATTGTATGTGTTTATCTGTCTTTCCTTTTCAGGTGTGTAATTTTTTTTTGTTTCTGTACTGTAGGTTTTTTTGTTTTTTGTTACTGTAGGTTTTTTGTTTTTTGTAATTAGAGTGTTGGGGAGGTTTATTAGGGGGTAGGTAGTGTAGGTAGGTAGTGTAAGTGTTAATAGATTAGTGTAGAGGGGGTTAGTTTAGATTAAATGGTTATTGGGGGTTATAGTGTAGTGTTTGTAGTTAGTGTCATGATGGTCCTTGAGGACCATCATGGCACTTATGTGGTTAATGTTGGGTTGTAACAGGCCCATAATGGTAATAATATACCCTTATGGGACTGATGGGGGTTAAATAGAGCCTTATGCCTGGTTCTGTATTGACCATCATGAGTTAATGGGTTATTTAGGCTTATGCTGGTCTGGATTGACCCATCATGAGAGTTAATGGGTTAATTTAGGTCTTATGGTGGTCTGGATCTGACCATCAGAGTTAATGGGTTAATTTAGGTTCTTATGGTGGGTCTGGATTGACCATCATGAGGTTAATGGGTTTAATTTTAGGTCTTATGGTGGTCTGGATTGACCATCATGAGTTAATGGGTTAATTTAGGCTTATGCTGGTCTGGATTGACCACTCATGAGTTAATGGGTTAATTTAGGTCTTAGCTGGTCTGGATTGACCATCATGAGTTAATGGGGGTAAATTACTAGTTGACCTGGGGTTATTATTTTTAGTGCGAGTCCCTTTCAGGACCTTTACGGTCCTTTGAGGACCCGCGAGGCGGGGAAATTTAAAATTGAATTGCAGCAGGTCACGATCGGTGCCGATCGGGGGCCCCCGCTGCAGGGGGTTTATATGGGGGACACTTCGGGGGGTCCCGATGGGGACCCCCAGCATAGAGGGGGGGTTAATTTTAAGTGCCGCGGCCGGGATTGGCTAATTAGTGTGCCGCGGTCCCTTTAGGAGCCGCGGCGGGGAATTTAAAAGTTTTAAATGCAGCGGGGGGGCCCTGATCTATGCAGATCGGGGGACCCCCCCTGCAATGGGTTTATGTGGGGACACTTCGGGGGTCCCGATGGGGACCCCCAGCATAGAGGGGGGTTAATTTTAAGTGCCGCGGCCGGGATTGGCTAATAGTGTGCCGCGGCCCCCTTTAAGAGCCGCGGCGGGGAATTTAAAAGTTTTAAATGCAGCGGGGGCCTGATCAGTGCCGATCGGGGACCCCCGCTGCAAGGGGTTAATGTGTGGGGGGCTGCGGGGGTTCCTATGGGACCCCTGCAGCAAGGTGTTCATGTGAGGGACACTTCGGGGGTCCCGACAGAGGGACCCCCCGCATTGAGGGGGGGGTTCATTTTAGGTGCCTGGGGGGGGTTTGGAGTAACCCCCCACGGCAATGCTTATGTGGGGACTGCCGCGGAGGTCCCTTTTAGGACCCCCCGCAGCACTTGATGAGGAGTGGGAGCCTGCGATAATCATCTCGCAGGCTGTCACTCCTCATGTACATTTACGCAGTGTAGATACGTACGGCCCCTGCTGCGTAGCTCATACGTTGCTCGCAGCAGGGCTAATTTAATAGCATTGTAAGTTAGAGAAACTTTGCAGTACGTAGGGCTTAAGTAGAAGCCTCTTATTTACGAGGCTGGAATTTAATAGGGCCCAAAATTTCTTATGTGTTCACATTTGGATGTCTAAAAATAGAAATTATTAGCAGTAATGAGCTTGTTGTTGCCCTGCATTCTGTAAAAATGGGTGGATCATGTAAATGAGCCCGCAATGCATTATCTCTTTAAACCAATCCCTTTATACATGGCTCCACAGTTTAATAGAACGTTTTGCTGGCTAGTAAGTTTTGAGGCTGGCTACCGGACTTTGGAAAATATGTCAAGTCATGCATTATTATATAGACTAAGCATTATTATATAGACTAACCTTAAAATGGAAGCTATAAGAACATTACAGTGTCAGGCAGTCTGGTAAATAGTGACCATGAATAGGCGGGTTAATATAGGTTATTTTCTTCTGTATACACCAGGGATGCATTAGTGGTTGGGACACTGCAACAAAATGCTGCTAAACTACCTTCACCAAATAATTGGTGAACACAGGAAGAAATCCAAAAGAGGTTGGAAAAATAAATGTTAATAAAGCCCCAGGTCCTGAAGGAATACATCCAAGGGTACAGAGTGAACTGGGTTCTGTAATGGCCAATCCATTATGTTTCACTCACCACAGGGTCGCTACCAGATAACTGGAGAAAAGCAGATGTGATACCTATATTTAAGAAGGGAGGAATGTTATGAACAGAAGGGCCCACTGGACTATTTGGGGTTCATCAGTTATTATATGTGTGGTTAGAAGGTGCTAACAATTTGCTTAACATTTATATCATGGATGTAATAAGTGCATGTGGTGCTGTCATTGACTAACATTGGAACACTGTATCTGTGTTAGAAATAGGATAGTGGAATTTTTATGGCCCTGCGATCGGCCACGTTTGAAGGCTCTGGCTTTAGTCATGAAGGGGGGGAACTAGTTTTTTGGCTCTGTAGAGGAGAAACAAAAGCCAGAAGAAAGCCAGACCCCTCTATATATCTGGAAATCATGTGGGTGAGGGGGGATAGCAAGCTATTTGCCTAGGACGATGGGCTAGAACTGGGGGCAGTCTTTGGTGTTTTGTGTCATCTTTCTGTTTTTTTATATATCTTTGTAACAATAAAGAAGTGGCCAGTCTGACTTTGGACACACTACACAGGTGGTGTCAGAGTCTGCTTGTACTAATCCAAGGTACATGGGTGTGATTCTTAGATCCTAAAAATAGGGGTCTGATGCTGCCTGTCTCTGCAGGAATGATGCTGTCATCTGAAGTGTCTGCTGGTGTCGAGATCTGAACAAAAAGTTGCGACCGTAGAGAGAGAGAGATTTGGGGTGAGCTTGGTCCCCCAAATTGGCCGGTCGTGACAGCTGGTGGCAGCGGTGGGAGATCTCAAGCATTTTTACCAGCAGCAAGGATGGCTACTTACAAAGGCAGAGAGAAAGAGAGCCAGGTGACAGAGGCAAAGGACTGCAGAGGAATTGCCCTTCTAAAGCAATGGATGGCGTTCCTGGGATTGTGGCAGGGCCATGAGCTGTCAGGCTGGCTGAAGAAACTGGTATGGAAAGAAATTGCCTTGGAGAAACAGTATCATGCCAGGATAGGGCCTGTTGGTGCCCCTGACGAGGATCTCTATGTTCAATTGGAGCTAATAGATGGCCTCTGGGAGATTGTCTATGGTGATCCTGAAAGTGGCATGGCGACTGTAAGGAGGAAAAATAACTTATTTCTTAAACGCTGTCATGGTCTGGGACTAGAACCATGGTCCCCGGAGGCTTATTTACTGGAACTCCTGGTTCAACAAGAGCTGCAGCTGGAGGCTGAGTATGTTGAATTGCTGGATGAGGCATCCATGGAGGGGTTTTAACCATCCAGTTGGGAGGAACCCTGTCAGGCGGACAGGGAGGAAGAGGATTGGTTACCAGAGGTCTGGGTAGAGGATATTGTGGACTCTGACCAGGACAATACCAATGTGGAGGTACAAATGGGCCAGGCCCAGTTAATTTTTGCTACAACTGGGACAGATGAGGAGGGTACCATACATTATGGGTACATCTCAAAACCAGTGGAGTCTGAGTCTCAGACAGGAATAGCAGGCCAGATGGAGGGCCTGGGAGAGTTCTGGAAAGAACCAGAGATGGATTGTGAACCTATCATGGGCATGGATAACTACAGTCCAGGAACCAGCCATGGGTACAGGGGCGAACACCGAGAACAACCTTGGGACTGTGTCAGACCAAGGGGGCCAGGTTATTGGGGGGTGGGCTGGCAATGACACCCTTGGACTGTATTGATTACCCTGGAACAAAGGACTGTGGGCAGAACCCAGGCCAAGCAAACAGTCTGGATAGGAGCAGCTATGTTCAATGTGCCCTGGGAATGAACTTTGGGCCTAGCATGGAGCTCCCGCTGATAATTTTTTTTTTAAAGAGCTAGCCACAGACAAGGGGGGCGATGAAGTTATGATCCCTGAGGTCCTGCCAAAAAGACACTGCAAATCATTTAAAGAGGGACCACATTCCTTGTGTGCCCAATCCAGGCAAGATGGAATACAGCGCACCAACTGTAGTCCAAGGAGATGGAGAAATGGAGTCCCAGGCCCAGACCATTGCTGCAGGTGAGAGGGGTTACTGTGCCCAGACTGCGGTAATGATGCTGTCATCTGAAGTGTCTGCTGGTGTCGAGATCTGAACAAAAAGTTGCGACCGTAGAGAGAGAGAGATTTGAGGTGAGCGTGTTCTCCCAAATTGGCCGGTCGTGACAAGGAAGAACAAATCCAGGAGTGTACAGGCCTGTAAAAAAATGCAAACATTCAAGGGTCACTATTCTAGTGGGGAGGTTTTTAGGAGGATAATAAGGGATTGTATACAAGAATATATCTGTTTAAACAAGATTATAAGCAGGAGTCAACACAAAATTATAAGGGATAGGTCATGTCAAACGTAATTTAGTTTCTATGAGGAGGTTAGGTTAATAAGAACTTGGATCAATGCAACTCAGTGGATGTAGTCTTTTTGGATTATGCTTTTGATACAGTGCCACATGGCAGAATATTGTGCAAAATAAAGGAAACAGGAATTGCAGTAAATATATGCTCATGGATTGAGAGCTGGCTAAAAGATTGTTATAAATTGAACATACTCAGATTGGACTAATGTAGCAAGTGGGGTTCCTAAGGGTTCAGTATTAGGTCCGCTCCTTTTTAACATGTATTAATGACTTAAAGTAGGATTGGAAAGTATTGCCTCCATTTTAGCTGATGACACAAAGTTGTTCAAGGTAATTAAAGGAGAAAATTATGTACTTTCACTTCAAAAGGGAATTGCAGGAATTGGAGAAATGGATCACTAAATGGCAGATGATTAAATGTGAATTAATGTTAAGTTATTAAACTGGGAAGGAAAAATAGCCATTCAATTTATAATCTTAATGGAGCAAATCTAGGGGTATCAGATATTGAAATGAATTTGGGAGTAATTGTGGACAACAAACTAGGTAACAGTGCTCAATGCCAAGCAGCATAATGCAAAGGGAAGTAAAACATTAGCATGTACAGTGGATCCTTGGTACTCGACTACCTCAGAACTCGTCGATTTCAGTGTGTCTGACTGTTCCAAGCAGTAAGTTCTCTCCTCCTTTTCTACATCCCCACCATCCCATTGGGCCCTGAAGGCCTCTCAGTACAGTTTAAGTAAAGTTAAATTCTATTTTATTTGATTAAATTATTTTTTTATTAATGTCTGTTTAGTTTTAAGATTCTGTATCAAACCTCATCAGTTCAAACTAAAATGTGAAATTTTTGTGTTTCGGAACAGATTAAGGGTGAGTACCGAGCTAGCACTCTGTTAAGAAGGGTATAGAAGCAAGTGATCCACATCTAATTATGTCACAATACAAATCTCTAGTATGCCATCATTTGACAATTGTGGGCACCACTTCATAAAAGAGGACATTCTAGAGCTGGAAAAAGTACAGAGAAGGGCAACACAACTAAGTGAAGTGAATTCTTTGTCAGGGGAACTTTGTGCCAAAAGATTTTCAACTGATGACAAGGCATCCTATGAGGTCAGAAGGTAAGGGGTTCTTCACAGTAAGCGTGGTAAAAGTGTGGAATTCTCTGCAAAAAGAGGTGGTAGCAGTGGATTAATTAACTCTAAAAATAGATTGGATAAAAAAAATTAAAATTAAAAAATGTCATTGAGCGTTATGCTGGATAACTAGAGGAGGAGTCCAATTCAGGAAATGAATCAGATTAATGAATGATTAGCAATGATTCTGCTTATTACAAAGTTCAAAGGAGATCTAAAAAGGTTGAACTTGATGTATTCAGTCTAAATTACTATGTAACTATGTAATATTCAAGGAAACCGCATATTGAGATAGAAGCACCAAGACCAGTAAAGAAAATGAAAGCCTGCTGTAAATAACTTCAAAAAAGTGAAAATTGTTAGGTCTGTGCTTGTTTTTATGTTTTGAATAACAAAGCTTGATAATGGCCAAATTTTGTTTTTAGAAATTAAAGTAAGAAACAAAATTGGTCATTTTAACTTGTTTATGAATGTACTTCAAATTAATTTCATTCTATAAACCTATTTTTCGCTCTTATTCTATTCTATTTTTTTTGACCATTTAATTCCTTTTAACATTTTTGAAAATATGAATCCTTTTTAATGGTGTCTTAAGTGATTTGATGAGGTTTCTGCTTTATTTTTATTTGTTCATATCACAGATGTCCAGAAGAGCTGAGAGCAGTTTGGCTTTGCAGGTCACAGTACAGCAGCTGGATGCTAAATCAGGGAGAGTGCATAATTTTGAAAGGCTTTTACTTTACTGTTGAGCTGCTCAGAAATCCTGTATGAATTCTTTCTGTGATGTATCGCTAATGTTATATAAGAGATACGTGTTTATATCTGCTGGGTAAACTGGCTTGTGCTCAGTGTCTACTGGTTGAAAGAAAATTGTATTCAAATTAGTAGTTTCTATTTTGTACATTAGAATTCTGTGCTAAAACATGTCAGTGATGGCTATGAGTAAGATTACACACTGCCTTCATATTCATCATATGTGGATAACATAATTATTTGTGACAGTGTACATGATAGTACAGAAGGATATTTTGAACACTTCTGGCACTGATCAGTTGGACAGCACGGTTTAATGAGGTTTTACATGTAGCTGCACACTTGCGAGTCCAAATACGCTGTCCTTATTTATCCCTAAAGTGTCTGCTCTGTTGAGTCTTTGCTAATAGAACGGCTTCAGATTGTTTAACTCTTACACTGCCTATGGTAATGTATATACAGATGTGGATACTGTGTAATTTTCAATGCATATCATATTTATCTGTTCTCATCTCAAAATACTCCCCCCAACTGCTATCTTCGCTCTGCTAACAACCTTTGTATTTCTTACTCTCATCACCTCCTCTCACTCCTTCAGGACTTATCTTGTGCTGCCCCATCTCTATGGAACTCCTTGCCTCTCTCCACTAGAATATCCTTCAAATCCTCTCTTAAAACTCATCTGTTTTAAAGAAGCTCATCGCCTTCAGCCTTAATATACACCACACATCTATCATCCTTCTATACCTCACCCTTTGCCTTTTAGATTTGGACATTTGTGAGATTTGAGTCTTGCTAAGTGTTTTAGGGAAAGCTCTATATCCGTTTGATTTTAAGCTCAAATACATGACCCTCCATTCTTTTTCATGGCGTTAATGTTGATTTTGTCTTGAACTTACTCTGTGTAGCGTTGTAGAATATGTTGGCATGTTACAAATAAAGAAAATATTATAAATTAAGAATGTTTCACCCCGTGATGGTACATAAACAGACAAAATGGTATGCTATTTAAAATGCTGGATCTGGTGAAAAATAACTCATAACTTGTTTATATACCTTATAGAGAAATCACTATAGTTTGTTTAAATACAGATACTTCAAAATGGAGTCTAGTTTTGACAGGTGAAAAACATATTAAATGTTTGGTTCCACATCCACTGGAGAAGGAACTGGCAACCCACTGCAGTAACTTTACCATGAAACCATATGGACAAGCATAACCAGAAACAGACAGATTTACCTTGTGTGCTGCGTCTGTATAGTCACTGTCAGATACTACTGAAAGACAGATCAACAACCATATACCTTGACCACTGTATAAAAGGGAGTATAAAAAAGAATGAGAATTGAGCTAAAGTCCCCTATACAGGTTGCGTACGGTCCTTGAAAGACTTTAAGAAGTACTTTAATTTCATTTTCAAGAGCCCCAAAAAGTACTTGAAAAAGGTCCAGAGTCCTTGAAAAGTCCTTGAATTTTTAGAAGGAAAAAATAAATGCTTTTTTTCATTATTTTTGCGCACCTCTGTTAGGCAGATAAACATGTGCAGAACAGGGCTATTAATAACACAGTGATTATTGCTGATTTGCTGCTACTTGACAAAGGGTGAGGATTGACAGGACACTACATCCATGCAGTGGCATGGCCCTCTCCCGTGTCTCATAGACCCCTTGGAGGGCACAGGAGAGTAACCATCACACATACATCCCCCGCTGTCTTTTCTTTATCTTTCACCACTTTCTGTCAGTGTCACAGCGGCAGCTGCTCCTCTGTAGTGCCCTGTCAATCGTCACCTTTTGTCAAGTACCTCTACCTGGGGGTGCTGGTGTCCCGAGGCGGGGGCGCCCTGGCCTCCTGTGCCGCTGAGACTGGCCTGCCCGTCGTTACAATACTGCTCCTGCACCGCTGGAATTGTGAAGGACAGTGATACCACGGGGACCGAGGAACAGAAGAGGCACCAGGTGTGGAGCATCCTCCGCATCATCAAGCCCTGTAACTATGTACTGAACATCAGCTTCCCCATCCAGAGGGACAACTGAGTGTGGGAGGTGATAGAGGGGTACCGGGCCCAGCACAGCCAGCACTGGACACCCTGCATGGGAGGTTAGCATGGGAGCAGAGAGAGAGCGACCAGGGGGCAAGTGAGAGGGTCTAGGGCCCAGTACTGCACACCATGCATGGGAAGAGAGACATGCGGGCTGAGAGAGCGGAGAGTATGCAGCATTGGGGCTGAGAGAGAGGGGGCAAGGGAGGGGGTCTAGGGATACAGCACAGCCAGCACCGGACACCCTGCAAGAGAGCTGAACAGGGGGCATGAAGACTAGGAGCTAAGCCAGTGTCAGGAAGCGTTCACAACATAGTGCATACATTTGCATTGCACCTCCATTCCTATACATCCCACCACAGGATGCCGCTGTTGAAAAAAAGCACAGTGCATGCAACCTTGCAAACTATAAACACGCAAGGTCCTGTGACTCCACAGTATCATGTTCGAAAAAGTATCAAAAATTGAATATTGTGCATGGTTATTATCCTGTAGTAACAAGTATTAAGCTCGGTGCAAGATATGCTCCAAAGATTTGGATATTTCAAAGATGGGAGAATCAGTGTTAAAATCACACATGAAAGGTAAGTTATTTAATTATTATTAATTAATTTTGGTTTTTAAGCAATCCGCGCACATTGAGTAAAAGAATGAAGGAATCAGATTTTTTAATAAACAACACTTTTATAAAATGCTGCTTTATCGGCAACGTTGCTTGTATTGAGTATACAATGAATATTCCAATGCCCTGATTAAAATACATTTTTATTGCCTGCTGTAATGGATAAAAAAAACTAACCAAAGTAAAAAAGTGCTAAAATGGCAACACATGGGACACAGTAGCAGAACAGAGTTTTGGCAACTCTTATGTGTCGTGAGTCGTTGCCCACCCCTAATGTGCACTGTATGAGCCTCACTGTCATTAGGCTCACGTAATTTCCGCTAGATCTAGCTAAATTTGTTCTGGCACTGCTTTCATGTATGTAAGCAAGGTTATACAGCAAGGCTGTTTGCTATGGAAATGGTAAATTGACAACTTTTAAACAAATCTATATTTTACACTAACGACTTGCCTGTCAACAGTGACGGGTTTTAAAAGTGAACCTTGTAAATGTTTGCTGTTCGCGAGGCTCACATGTGGCGGCCTGCAATGAGTGCCTTCAGCGTTCATTGCAGTCCGGCCTGCAATGAGCGCCTTCATGAGGCATGCACGTGCCGGCCTGCAATGAGCGCCTTCGGCACTCCTTGCAGGCCGGACCCCATGTGGACTTAGATGATGACGCTGGTGCGCTCCTCGCTTAATTTTTTTTTTTTTTAAGGGCAATAGCATGTATTACTTTTAAAAGCAGGAAAATCCAATCTAAAACCGTTTTTTGAAAGTGAAAACCACCAGTTACAGGAGAAATGGATGTGGGTCCATCAAGTTCCAGATTTTAATCTGTTGCAGAGAATTCAGTTCTTCATTGTGTCCAACAATGAAGTATTAGATGCGGAAATCAAGTGGACTATGAAAGTTGTCAATAGTCATTATTCTGCAAATTCTTGTACCAAAATTTCTACTTTGTTTGCAAGTATGTTTCCGGATAGTTCTATGGCAAAGCAATTTTTATGTGGTGCCAGGAATTGTGCGTACCTCCTATGCTTTGGTTTGGCACCATTTTTTAAATCTGCTGTATTTAGATTGCTATAGCATTCTGTTTGATGAAAGTCTGAACACTGCATTCGTTCGATTTTGGGATGGTAAGGAAAACTTTGTAAGAACACGCTTTTATAGTTGTTTTTATGGGACATTCGACTGCAGATGTTACATTATCTGCTATTTGTAGCGAAACTAATAAACTGAACTTTGCCAAGGTGGTTAACTAGTCAATGGATGGCCCATCAGTTAATCGGAAGATATTTTCCTCATTACAAGATGCATTAGTAAAAGACCACAACAGTTTACTAGTTAATGTTGGTAGCTGTTGTCTTCACACATTACATAATAGTTTCAAACATGGCTGTGTCGCTACTGCTTGGGATATGGAAAGTTTTCTCATCCTTATATTGGTGTTTAAGGATTCGCCAGCAAGGAGAGAGGACTATTAGTCTGGGAAGTTGCCATATAAGTTTTGTAAGCATAGGTGGCTTGAGAATGGTCCTGGTGCGGAAAAGGGCAATTGAAATAGTAGAAGAACTAAAGTGTTATAAATGATCTGTTTTGAAAAAACCACAGCCAAAGAACAAACCATATTTGATTGTGTCATAAGCATTAAAAGATGTCTTATTGCCTATAAAACTAATCTTCTTGCAGCTTATCAAACCAATTCTCTGATGTTACCTTTTTTAACAAATTATTTGAAAATGCTTGTTTTTAAGTGTTTTAACACTTTTTTTTGTAATGAAACTGAAAAGTTTGCAGGAGTTGAAGTCCACATTTAAATTAGCAAATTTTGACTTTACTGATACGAAAACGTATTCTTCTATAAATAAAATTAGTACCGGATTCGTTGGAGACAAACTGTTAAGAACTCATCTCTAAGCAAAAAGTTTCAGAAAAACAAGTGATGGAATTGAAGCATGAGTGCCAATCGTTTATTTTTACAATGATTAAAAATCTTGAAAAATCTCCAATTAAGTATGCAATTGTGAGAAGTATCCATGCTTGATGTTTGCAGAAAGTAGCAATTGTTATAAAAAAAATGACACACATCCT
>JAPZIH010000995.1:0-35050 GCA_027410445.1 Discoglossus pictus
TCTCTCTCTCTCCCTGCCCCCCTCTTTCTCTCTCTCTCCCTGCCCCCCTCTTTCTCTCTCTCTCCCTGCCCCCCCTCTTTCTCTCTCTCTCCCTCTGCCCCCCTCTTTCTCTCTCTCTCCCTGCCCCCCTCTTTCTCTCTCTCTCCCTGCCCCCCTCTTTCTCTCTCTCTCCCTGCCCCCCTCTCTCTCTCTCTCTCTCTCTCCCTGCCCCCCTCTCTCTCTCTCTCTCCCTGCCCCCCTCTCTCTCTCTCTCTCCCTGCCCCCCTCTTTCTCTCTCTCTCCCTGCCCCCCCTCTCTCTCTCTCTCTCTCTCTGACCCCTGCCCCCCTCTCTCTCTTTCCCTGTCCCCCTCTCTCTCTCTCTCCCTGCCCCCCTCTCTCTCTCTCTCTCTGCCCCTCCCCCTCTCTCTTTGCCCCCCCCCCTCTGCCTAGTCTCTCTCTTTGCCCCCCCCCTCTCTGCCTCCTCTCTCGCTCTCTCTGCCCCCCCCCCTCTCTTTGCTCCCCCCCCTCTGCCTCCTCTCCCCCCCCCCTTGTGTATAAAGTCCTCTTTCTCTGTTCCTCAGACATAGACAATGGCTTTTATACGGTGAAGTTTGATTCTTTGCTGATGAAAGACGCCGTGTTAGAAGCTGATGCCGTCATCCCCCCTCTGAGGGGCAGTGATAGCGGTTCTTCCTCTGAGGAGGACGTGGATGAGAGTGCTGAGGATTCAGGTTACGCCAAAGGTAAATAGCAGATGCCCCTCTGAGACCCCTCCCCAATCTCACCAGTAATTATCTGAGCATTATCCCTCTTTGTTCCAGTACTCGGGGGAGGCGAGGGAGACGTCTCCATCCCCTGCACATCGGGCTTTGCAGGCTGGGAGGCTCACACCCGTGGGATTGGATCCAAACTCCTCGCTCGCATGGGGTATGAGTTTGGAAAAGGTGAGTGAGGTCCCATGTGGTATGCCTATTATATCTACCTAAACATTAGGCTTATGTAAGTCTCGGCAGACTTCAATTTCTTCAGTGTGTTTTGTCTCTACCACTAACTACTTACACTCAAGTCTCCAAAATACCGGTCACACTGGCAGCGCGCACACTCAGCGCTCCGGTCACACTGCAGCACGCACTCTCAGCGCTCCAAAATACCGGTCACACTGGCAGCGCGCACACTCAGTGCTCCAAAATACCGGTCACACTGCAGCACGCACACTCAGCGCTCCAAAATACCGGTCACACTGCAGCACGCACACTCAGCGCTCCAAAATACCGGTCACACTGCAGCACGCACACTCGGTGCTCCAAAATACCGGTCACACTGGCAGCGCGCACACTCAGTGCTCCAAAATACCGGTCACACTGGCAGCGCGCACACTCAGTGCTCCAAAATACCGGTCACACTGGCAGCGCGCACACTCAGCGCTCCAAAATACCGGTCACACTGCAGCGCGCACACTCCGTGCTCCAAAATACCGGTCACACTGGCAGCACGCACACTCAGTGCTCCAAAATACCGGTCACACTGGCAGCGCGCACACTCCGTGCTCCAAAATACCGGTCACACTGCAGGACGCACACTCAGCGCTCCAAAATACCGGTCACACTGCAGCACGCACACTCAGCGCTCCAACATACCGGTTACACTGGCAGCACGCACACTCAGTGCTCCAAAATACCGGTCACACTGCAGCGCGCACACTCAGCACTCCAAAATACCAGTCACACTGGCAGCACGCACACTCGGTGCTCCAAAATACCGGTCACACTGCAGCGCGCACACTCAGCACTCCAAAATACCAGTCACACTGGCAGCACGCACACTCGGTGCTCCAAAATACCGGTCACACTGCAGCGCGCACACTCAGTGCTCCAAAATACCGGTCACACTGCAGCACGCACACTCGGTGCTCCAAAATACCGGTCACACTGCAGCACGCACACTCGGTGCTCCAAAATACCGGTCACACTGGCAGCGCGCACACTCCGTGCTCCAAAATACCGGTCACACTGCAGCGCGCACACTCAGTGCTCCAACATACCGGTTACACTGACGACATAAAGACTCGCTGCTATAAACAGCACTAATGTTCACTGCCCAAAAATCCGAGTTCTATGGACAGCACTCGTTGCCCCACAATTACACTGAACACACTCTCTGCCAGAAATGAATAGTCATAAAGACAGCACTATGACTTGAGTCACTCTGACAGCACTCTCACGTACAGTGACCGCACTCACACATTGTCTCATTTTCTAGGCCTGGGCCGTAATGGGGAGGGCCGGGTGGAGCCCATTCAAGCTGTGCTTCTACCAAAGGGGAAATCCCTGGATCAGTGTGTAGCAATTCAACTTAGGAAGCGCTGTGGGGCACAGCGCCCCTCCAAACCCAGGAGAAGGAGGCCCCAGGCAAAGCCTGCAGGACAGGCGGGCGGCAGGAACCACTCTCGCAATGTGTTTGACTTCTTGAATGAGAAACTAGAGGGCACGAGTGCCATCTGCCGGTCAGGAGAGTCAGCGGGCATCACAGAGAGGAAAGGGAAAGAGATGTACAATGCCAGCCAGGACACCAAGCGGGCACTGAGTGTAAGGCTGGCACAGACTACTGAGAAGATCCAACAGAAGCAGAAAGAGATTGGCCGGCTGAAGGAATCCCTGTCACGGAACATGAGCCGGTGAGAGGAGGGAGGGCAGAAAGCATGCAACAACAGGGGATAGGAGGGAGGGCAGAAAGCATGCACCAACAGGGGATAGGAGGGAGGGCAGAAAGCGTGCACCAACAGGGGATAGGAGGGAGGGCAGAAAGCATGCACCAACAGGGCATAGGATGGAGGGCAGAAAGCGTGCACCAACAGGGGATAGGAGGGAGGGCAGAAAGCATGCACCAACAGGGGATAGGAGGGAGGGCAGAAAGCATGCACCAACAGGGGATAGGAGGGAGGGCAGAAAGCATGCACCAACAGGGCATAGGAGGGAGGGCAGAAAGCGTGCACCAACAGGGCATAGGAGGGAGGGCAGGAAGCGTGCACCAACAGGGCATAGGAGGGAGGGCAGAAAGCATGCACCAACAGGGCATAGGAGGGAGGGCAGAAAGCGTGCACCAACAGGGGATAGGAGGGAGGGCAGAAAGCATGCACCAACAGGGGATAGGAGGGAGGGCAGAAAGCATGCACCAACAGGGGATAGGAGGGAGGGCAGAATGCATGCACCAACAGGGGATAGGAGGGAGGGCAGAAAGCATGCACCAACAGGAGATAGGAGGGAGGGCAGAAAGCATGCACCAACAGGAGATAGGAGGGAGGGCAGAAAGCATGCACCAACAGGGGATAGAAGGGAGGGCAGAAAGCATGCACCAACAGGGGCATCTCGCAGAATACACACAGCTTGTTGTGTGATGGCGGTTTGTTAGGTAGTATTGTCTCTGTTTTTTGTCAGGGAGGGGGCAGCTCTGTGTCTGCGGGGGGGGAGGGGGGCAATTTTTTTCCAATTACAGTTCCATAGTTTTGGTTTGAAGAACATGATGGAGGGAGTGCGGCATATATAATCAGTATTTGTCCCTCTCTTGCAGGGAGAGTGTCCTGGGTGCCCAGCTGCAGCAGCGTCTGTCTGGGGCGCTTTCAGAACTGGGGGGGCTCCAGCAGGAGGAGCGCAGTCTACAGAAAGAGCAGAAGAAAGCGGAGACGCACAAGAAGATGACGGAGTTCTGAGTCTGTATACACCTGAGATGGAGAGGCTGCGTAGAGCTTTTACCTCTATACAGAGCATTGTATGAGCCGGAGTGAGCTTGGGCTAGACTGCAGAGCGAGCTACTCTGACTGCAAACCTCTATATAGAGCAACACGAGCTGAGACGTGTGGACCTGCTATATACAGCAAGGATGAACTGGAAGGAGATGGAGTGGGTAGGACTATGCAAGCCTCTGCACAGAGCAAGCATGAGCTGAGACGTCTCAAGTATAGATCTCTCTACAGAGCTGTGCTGGGACTGTATCACCCCGTATAGAGCTGGTGCTGGACTGTATCACCCCGTATAGAGCTGGTGCTGGACTGTATCACCCCGTATAGAGCTGGTGCTGGACTGTATCACCCCGTATAGAGCTGGTGCTGGACTGTATCACCCCGTATAGAGCTGGTGCTGGACTGTATAGGACTGTACACAGCTGTGTCTGGATGTGTCACTGTATGGATCTGGACTGTATAGGACTGTATGCATACCTCTGTACACAGCTGTGTCTGGATGTGTCACTGTATAGATCTGGACTGTATAGGACTGTATGCATACCTCTGTACACAGCTGTGTCTGGATGTGTCACTGTATAGATCTGGACTGTATAGGACTGTATGCATACCTCTGTACACAGCTGTGTCTGGATGTGTCACTGTATAGATCTGGACTGTATAGGACTGTATGCATACCTCTGTACAGAGCTGTGTACTATTTATCTTTGTATATAAAGCTGTACATTGGCGTGCCGCCGCCCTGTGTAACATTACGCCCGTTTCAGAATAAATACCCTACTATTTGTGCTGCTGTGTCTGCTCCGTTACCTGCTACCCACGGGTGAGTGAGGATGTCCCAACCTCTGCATTTTGGAGTATGATGGAGATACCGTCACACCCAACCACAGGGCTTCCTGTGGGGTGCAGGCAGTTTTTACATTGCTGTCACTGCCACCCTGCGCTTACTGACTGGCACAGGGCCCCCTTGTCCTGCCCTCACTGACAAGACGCACACTCACCTTTTATAACTCGCACTCACTGACAGATTCTAACCTTTCATTGTCTGATGTCTCGTCCCCCTCACACGTCACTCACTCAGCGTCCCGCTCTCTGCCTGCTCGTTCTGGGGCG
Organism: Discoglossus pictus; assembly: GCA_027410445.1. Taxonomy (NCBI): domain Eukaryota; kingdom Metazoa; phylum Chordata; class Amphibia; order Anura; family Alytidae; genus Discoglossus; species Discoglossus pictus. The sequence goes on from JAPZIH010000995.1 coordinate 4,830, forward strand.
ATGTCTATTTATCTGCTGTGACGGTGAGTGAAAAATGGGGAGGAACTGGGGAGATTGTGGCCAAAATGAGGACATGTCCGAGTCAGTGTGAGAGGGTCACTACTCCCAGAGACTCAAATCCAGCTTTGTATGTGGGAGCCTGCGCTATCTGCCCCACAGAGACTGCCCTCCACCTCTCTCTCCCTCAGAACCTGTCCTCCACCTCTCTCTCTCCCTCAGAACCTGTCCTCCATCTCTCTCTCTCCCTCAGAACCTGTCCTCCACCTCTCTCTCTCCCTCAGAACCTGTCCTCCACCTCTCTCTCTCCCTCAGAACCTGCCCTCCACCTCTCTCTCTCCCTCAGAACCTGTCCTCCACCTCTCTCTCTCCCTCAGAACCTGTCCTCCACCTCTCTCTCTCCCTCAGAACCTGTCCTCCACCTCTCTCTCTCCCTCAGAACCTGTCCTCCACCTCTCTCTCTCCCTCAGAACCTGTCCTCCACCTCTCTCTCTCCCTCAGAACCTGCCCTCCACCTCTCTCTCTCCCTCAGAACCTGTCCTCCACCTCTCTCTCCCTCAGAACCTGTCCTCCACCTCTCTCTCCCTCAGAACCTGCCCTCCACCTCTCTCTCTCCCTCAGAACCTCTCCTCCACCTCTCTCTCTCCCTCAGAACCTCTCCTCCACCTCTCTCTCTCCCTCAGAACCTGTCCTCCACCTCTCTCTCCCTCAGAACCTGCCCTCCACCTCTCTCTCTCCCTCAGAACCTCTCCTCCACCTCTCTCTCTCCCTCAGAACCTCTCCTCCACCTCTCTCTCTCCCTCAGAACCTGTCCTCCACCTCTCTCTCCCTCAGAACCTGTCCTCCACCTCTCTCTCCCTCAGAACCTGCCCTCCACCTCTCTCTCTCTCCCTCAGAACCTCTCCTCCACCTCTCTCTCTCTCCCTCAGAACCTGTCCTCCACCTCTCTTTCTCCCTCAGAACCTGTCCTCCACCTCTCTCTCTCCCTCAGAACCTGTCCTCCACCTCTCTCTCTCCCTCAGAACCTGCCCTCCACCTCTCTCTCTCCCTCAGAACCTGCCCTCCACCTCTCTCTCTCCCTCAGAACCTGTCCTCCACCTCTCTCTCTCCCTCAGAACCTGTCCTCCACCTCTCTCTCCCTCAGAACCTGTCCTCCACCTATCTCTCTCCCTACCTCTCTTCCTCAGAACCTGTCCTCCACCTCTCTCTCTCCCTCAGAACCTGTCCGCCACCTCTCTCTCTCCCTCAGAACCTGTCCTCCACCTCTCTTTTTCCTTTAGAACCTGTCCTCCACCTCTTTTTCCTTTAGAACCTGTTTTCCGCCTCTCTCTCTCTCCCTCAGAACCTGTCCTCCACCTCTCTCTCTCCCTCAGAACTTGTCCGCCACCTCTCTCTCTCCCTCAGAACCTGTCCTCCACCTCTCTCTCTCCCTCAGAACCTGTCCTCCACCTCTCTCTCTCCCTCAGAACCTGTCCTCCACCTCTCTCTCTCCCTCAGAACTTGTCCGCCACCTCTCTCTCTCCCTCAGAACCTGTCCTCCACCTCTCTCTCTCCCTCAGAACCTGTCCTCCACCTCTCTCTCTCCCTCAGAACCTGTCCTCCACCTCTCTCTCTCCCTCAGAACCTGTCCTCCGCCTCTCTCTCTCCCTCAGAACCTGTCCTCCGCCTCTCTCTCTCCCTCAGAACCTGTCCTCCACCTCTCTCTCTCCCTCAGAACCTGTCCTCCGCCTCTCTCTCTCCCTCAGAACCTGTCCTCCGCCTCTCTCTCTCCCTCAGAACCTGTCCGCCGCCTCTCTATCTCCCTCAGAACCTGTCCTCCGCCTCTCTCTCTCCCTCAGAACCTGTCCTTCACCTCTCTCTCTCTCCCTCAGAACCTGTCCTCCACCTCTCTCTCTCCCTCAGAACCTGTCCTCCACCTCTCTCTCTCCCTCAGAACCTGTCCTCCACCTCTCTCTCTCCCTCAGAACCTGTCCTCCACCTCTCTCTCTCCCTCAGAACCTGTCCTCCACCTCTCTCTCTCCCTCAGAACCTGCCCTCCACCTCTCTCTCTCTCCCTCAGAACCTGTCCTCCACCTCTCTCTCTCCCTCAGAACCTGTCCTCCACCTCTCTCTCTCCCTCAGAACCTGTCCTCCACCTCTCTCTCTCCCTCAGAACCTGTCCTCCACCTCTCTCTCTCCCTCAGAACCTGTCCTCCACCTCTCTCTCTCCCTCAGAACCTGCCCTCCACCTCTCTCTCCCTCAGAACCTGCCCTCCACCTCTCTCTCTCTCTCTCTCCCTTAGAACCTGTCCTCCACCTCTCTCTCCCTCAGAACCTGCCCCCCACCTCTCTCTCTCCCTCAGAACCTGTCCTCCACCTCTCTCTCTCCCTCAGAACCTGTCCTCCACCTCTCTCTCTCTCTCCCTTAGAACCTGCCCCCCACCTCTCTCTCCCTCAGAACCTGCCCCCCACCTCTCTCTCTCTCTCCCTCAGAACCTGCCCCCCACCTCTCTCTCTCTCTCCCTCAGAACCTGTCCTCCACCTCTCTCTCTCCCTCAGAACCTGCCCCCCACCTCTCTCTCTCCCTCAGAACCTGCCCCCCACCTCTCTCTCTCCCTCAGAACCTGCCCCCCACCTCTCTCTCCCTCAGAACCTGCCCCCCACCTCTCTCTCTCCCTCAGAACCTGTCCTCCACCTCTCTCTCTCCCTCAGAACCTGCCCCCCACCTCTCTCTCTCCCTCAGAACCTGTCCTCCACCTCTCTCTCTCCCTCAGAACCTGCCCCCCACCTCTCTCTCTCCCTCAGAACCTGTCCTCCACCTCTCTCTCTCCCTCAGAACCTGTCCTCCACCTCTCTCTCTCCCTCAGAACCTGCCCCCCACCTCTCTCTCTCCCTCAGAACCTGTCCCCCACCTCTCTCTTCCCCCAGAACCTGTCCTCCACCTCTCTCTCTCCCTCAGAACCTGTCCTCCACCTCTCTCTCTCCCTCAGAACCTGTCCTCCACCTCTCTCTCTCCCTCAGAACCTGTCCTCCACCTCTCTCTCTCCCTCAGAACCTGCCCCCCACCTCTCTCTTCCCCCAGAACCTGTCCTCCACCTCTCTCTCTCCCTCAGAACCTGTCCCCCACCTCTCTCTTCCCCCAGAACCTGTCCAGCTCTCTTTCGTCTTCCTTCGTTATCCAATGCTCCGTCTTCTTTCAGAACGTGTCCTCACACCTCTCTCTTTCTTTAAGGCGCCCCTCCGTCTTCCAGCCTCTTCTTCCTCCCCTCTCTCACTAGCTGGCTGAGCCCTTCATCGTCCTTTCCCACCCATATTAACCTTTTCCTTGTAACCCTGTAATGTTGCCCCCACAGTATGAGAGGTCTGTGGCCTGGAGATGCTGCACTCAAGGCACCTGCAGCAGCACAGGAAGTGGTTCAGCTGCACCCAACGATCAGTCTGATCCACTTTGCACCCCAAGGCTGACTGCGCCATGTGACATGCACATGTAATGGTATCATGCTTTTCTTCTTTTGTACAGCAGTTTAGTAGACATTGCCCAATGGCTCTGGGTCCTTTGCTGAATGTCTCCTCTGTGCACCTGATTGTCCCGCTCTGCGCAGCGCTGGGGCTGCTCCTGATGCTCTGCGGGATGTGCACGCTCTGCAAGAAGAGGTGAGTGATTATACACAATGCTCTGCGTCACATGAGCAAGTGCTATGTAGAATAGGGGCTCAAACCTATCTAGTTGGCCCATTATATCTATCCAAATGCTTCACTTCATTTATGGACCATTGGAGTAAAACAATACAATAGTATAAGTGGAGACCTTGCATGCAAATATAGTTTTTATTTGGACAATGGGAATGCAGCATCTAAAAATGCCAGTGCTTTCAACAAGACTAATGGAAACCTTTATAATGTCACAGCAACTCATTTTGCATTTATCAAGATTAGTTACTGAAAATACCAATACCGTGCAGGGGCTTTAACTTCCCTTGTTTTGGGGCACTTATTTATTGAGTTTACTTGTGTTTTACATGCAGCATTTACATTTCTGCAAGAGCAGGCTTGCAGTTCTTGTTGCAAGCTGTCTGCTTCTGACCATATGCAGGGAGGTTTACAATTCCAGAAGTTCCCACCACTGCTCAGTGTGTATCAAAACGCTCTCAAGCTTCAAGCTACTGGGAGATGTTCAAGTCAGACAAGATGGAAACTTGCAATATACAAAAAGTAATCTTCGAAAGTTAAAGTTTTTTCTAAATATGATTTTCTGGTCAGGATGTTATTTTTTTTAAACAATTTGCAAAGTGTGAAGCGTTTCCCAAACCACAGTAATCCTTATAAGGCAATAAGGCTGGTCTTTGGGTCTGCCCTGGATATGGACACAGCCATGTTGTTCATGCTGAGGCAGGAAGACCCTGTAGCACACAGTCTAATTAGCAGTAATAGAGGAAGGGTTGTGGTTAAACACACACTGCCAAGTGGTTTGTCATTTAAATATAGGCTTTCCACCAACACAGGAGCGGCATGATGAGGGAAAGGGAGTGAGCCACCCAACGAGCCTTGTCATCTGGACACCATTAGGTCTAAGACTGACCGTGGCAGTGTATGATGATGAAGTACTGAACAGTGAGAGGGTTATCAGGATGCTCTAGAACAGTGGCTCTCAACCCTTCGGGTGCCGCGACCCCCAACAGCAAAACTACCCACCAGAATAGGAAAAAAAAACACATTCTTAATGGCTCCAGGCAACCCCCAGCAAATCGTCATTCCCCCAACATGGTCACCACCCACAGGTTGAGAACCACTGCTCCAGAAGATGAGGTTCTTAGGTTTACAATTTCTTCAGGTACAGACTCTTAATTCTGGTGGACTGGGGGTTAGGTCCTCTTACTAATGTAATATTTATTGGCACAAAGGTCAAGGGTGGGAGACTGGCAAATACAGGTCACAAATAAGAGGTTGTGACACAAAATGGTCATGGGAGCAAATCGGGGTCATGTACTGAGGTTTAATCAGACATAGAACACAATGTATTTGCATCATCATTAATAAGTGGAGAAAAGAGCGTAGGGAATGCAAACCGAGGCTCCCTTTTTGATTTGGATTCCATCTTGGAGTGAAGATCTATCATTTATTTTAATGGGAGCACAGGGTAACACCTGCTGGAGAGGAGTGGCGACTGCACAAAGTGGTACAGGATATCCAGAACGAGATAACTACTAGACTATAATAGCAAGGAGATCTATGAGCAGAATAACAAAATGGCACCCGCTCATATCAGGGCTGCCCTTTTGTATGTTGCACTAGGATGGTGCACTTCTCCATAGGTAGTTTAAGTGTTTTTAGAGGCTTTCGGATATAGGAGACAGTTGAAGGAACTTCCTGTCACTGTAAGTGACCACTAGCTCACATTGGCTCTTTTGATAGGGTGTCTGTCACAACTCCTTGGTAAAACTCGTAGTTATTCACCTGTTATTGGTTAATGGTGATCAATGTGTGTCTTATTCACAGGAGGAAGAGGAGTATGAGAAATATTTGCCCCAGTGGTGTGGCTCTAGTGGATGTGGTATGTGTCTGCTGGTACTGGGGGGAGGGGTAGAGATATGGAGCGGAGAACATGTAATGAATAGCTCATTTGGGGTATGAACTGATGTCCCCACCCATGCATTCACCCCACTCCAGCAAATCCAAAATGTCATTTCATGTTTCCTAGTCCCTCCAATGGCTTCCGGTCCACTAGCGCTGCTGCATCCACTTTCCTAGCCCAACTGCAATTGCTTTCTGTCCATTACCCACGCCTTCTCTAAATCCACCCTCCTAGCCCAACACCAATGGCATTCTGTCCACTACCTTTGTCTTATTATATTCACCCTGCTCACCCAACTCTAATGGCTTCCTGTTCAACATGGCTCACTTCCCTACATCACCCTTCCTAGCCCAACTCCAATGGCTTCCTGTTCATTACCACTGCCCTCTCCAGTATCATTCTGCATCTCCTCTCTCCTTCCAACCCTGTGGATATTTAAATCCTTCTACCCATCTTATTTCTCAGATTCACCTGTTGTGCCCAGGACCTTTATCTTGCCCTGGACCTGTTGTGCCCATGTCCTTGATCTTGCCTCGGACCTGTTGTGCCCATGTCCTTGATCTTGCCTCGGACCTGTTGTGCCCATGTCCTTGATCTTGCCTCTGACCTGTTGTGCCCATGTCGTTGATCTTGCCTTGTACCTGTTGTGCCCATGTCCTTGATCTTGCCTCGGCCCTGTTGCGCCCATGTCCTTGATCTTGCCTCTGACCTGTTGTGCCCATGACCTTGCTCGTGCCTCGGACCTGTTGTGCCCATGACCTTGATCTTGCCTCGGACCTGCTGTGCCCATAACCTTGACCTTGCCTCGGACCTGTTGCGCCCATGACCTTGCCTCTGCCCTGTTGTGCCCATGGCCTTGATCTTGCCTCGGACCTGTTGTGCCCATGTCCTTGCCTTGAACCTGTTGTGCCCATGACCTTTATCTTGCCTCGGACCTGTTGCGCCCATGTCCTTGATCTTGCCTTGGACCTGTTGCGCCCATGTCCTTGATCTTGCCTCGGACCTGTTGTGCCCATGTCCTTGCTTTGGACCTGTTGTGCCCATGTCCTTGCCTTGGACCTGTTGTGCCCATGACCTTTATCTTGCCTCGGACCTGTTGTGCCCATGTCCTTGATCTTGCCTCGGACCTGTTGTGCCCATGTCCTTGCCTTGAACCTGTTGCGCCCATATCCTTTATCTTGCCTTGGACCTGTTGCGCCCATGACCTTGCCTCTGCCCTGTTGTGCCCATGGCCTTGATCTTGCCTCGGACCTGTTGTGCCCATGTCCTTGCCTTGAACCTGTTGTGCCCATGACCTTTATCTTGCCTCGGACCTGTTGCGCCCGTGTCCTTGACCTTGCCTCGGACCTGTTGTGCCCGTGTCCTTGACCTTGCCTCGGACCTGTTGCGCCCATGACCTTGCCTCGGACCTGTTGTGCCCATGGCCTTGATCTTGCCTCGGACCTGTTGTGCCCATGGCCTTGCCTTGAACCTGTTGTGCCCATGACCTTTATCTTGCCTCGGACCTGTTGCGCCCATGTCCTTGATCTTGCCTCGGACCTGTTGTGCCCGTGTCCTTGACCTTGCCTCGGACCTGTTGTGCCCGTGTCCTTGACCTTGCCTCGGACCTGTTGTGCCCGTGTCCTTGACCTTGCCTCGGACCTGTTGCGCCCATGACCTTGCCTCGGACCTGTTGTGCCCATGGCCTTGATCTTGCCTCGGACCTGTTGTGCCCATGGCCTTGCCTTGAACCTGTTGTGCCCATGACCTTTATCTTGCCTCGGACCTGTTGCGCCCATGTCCTTGATCTTGCCTTGGACCTGTTGCGCCCATGTCCTTGATCTTGCCTCGGACCTGTTGCGCCCATGTCCTTGCCTTGGACCTGTTGTGCCCATGACCTTTATCTTGCCTCGGACCTGTTGTGCCCATGACCTTTATCTTGCCTCGGACCTGTTGTGCCCATGTCCTTGATCTTGCCTCGAACCTGTTGCGCCCATGACCTTGCCTCTGCCCTGTTGCGCCCATTTCCTTGATCTTGCCTGTTGCAGTATTTTAGCAGCAAACCCAAATCTTACATTAAGTTCTGTCTATTATTACGTTTTCTTTTATCCTCCATAATAATGATGTACCTCTCAATAACCACGTAATGCTGCTTGGATAAAAGTGCTGTGTACAAATACAGAAATAAATACATCCTAATATTTCTTCTTCCTGTTTTAGTCTTTACTTCGCCAGACACAGCTACGCTCGCTCAGCAAATCTGACACTAAACTGCATGAGATCCAGAGGCCACAGCCAGGAGCCCCCAGTGAGTATGCAATGGCGGTATAACGGCATACGTGTTTGTACTGCACACAACACTGCGTGCACATGCTAACACCCCAGTATTATACGATACATATTTCCGCTTTCCTCCAGATCTCAGACCAGTCAGTATGGATCCAGGGTACCTGTCTTCAAGATGGCAGCGCCCACCTGCCCCCTCTGATAATGATGCCACCTACTCCAACCTGTCCTTCCCTGCCAAGACTCCCCAGAGCACCCTGTATGAGAGTGTGGGGTCACGAGCAGAACTTAGGGTCCTCACGGATCTTAAACCAGAGAATGAGACCGCAGAGTATGCCTGTGTGAGGAAGGTAAAAAAAGGAGGGGTCCAAGGGGGACAGGAGCACGAGGAAGGGATCCTGGCCCCTCTACCCTCAACAGACCCCTACCCCGAGAGCAGGCCGGAAGGTCGTAGGGTGAGTGCACAACAACAGTGTCCAAGCAAGACTTTTGCTTTGTGTCTTTGTTCCATGTCCCATTAGTAATTTCCAGAATACATTTATTGCTGGTTTTGTAGTAAAAAAAAATAAACCCATTACAAGGACATATAAGCAGTTACAAAAACCTTCCCATTGACTCTAATAGGGACACACCCTTGCAACCTTCTTTACAGTGATGTGGTCCTTTAAGTAACTTGCTAGATATTAACACTGTGTGTATTACTGTGTATAATGAGGTACATAATTGTCCCGGGAAGTCCTTGATGTGGGACCTACGTCTGCAAATCTTCCCCTTTTGTATATGGACTTCCTGACTCCTTGTTGTATATGATCATCCAATCATTGTGTGTGTTGTTTATCATGCAGGTGGAGGACATGTACGCAAAGGTACACAAGAAGAAGAGGCCAGTAGGCAACAAACAAGATATAGAGGGCACTACAGGGTCGTGCCAGCCGAGTTCTGAGGGTACCTTAAGTCATCCTCACCTCCAGACCCCAGAGTGCTCCCCACCAACTCTGAGCATCACTGACCAATGCAGACCACCTTGGAGAGAATTGGCCGCGCAACCGGAGGAAAACTTGTATGAAAGTATTTGTGAGATGAACACTGGCGCCCAAAAGAAAGATGGAGGGGTCATTTCAGTCTTATAACCCACCAGAGGCCAGACCCCAAGAGATCCCGTTACAGCCAAAAGAGGGAGTGGGCTTGAATTGGAAGCTCTTGCTCTTATTGGCTGATAGAATTTGATCTGTTCCATGGGCCCAGGGAAGGGATAAGACCCCTTGGTGATAGGCAATTGATGTACTGAGATATTAGACTAATAAATGGTTTATTATAAATTATTGAGTCATATCAGTATGAAAAATGGACTAGGGAGAGAGAAAGGGGCAAGTATAGGTGAAAGGGAGGAAGGGGATGGGGAGAGATGAGTGGGAGGAGGTGATAAGGAGGAAGGGAAAGATAAGTGGGGGACTGGGAAAGTTGAAAGAAAGGAATGGGGGATCAGAGGGAGGGACAGGGAGTTGAGAGGAAAGAATGAGACAGGGAGATGAGGGGGAGGAAAAAGAGGAGGAGACGGCTAGGAAGGGGACAGGGGAGATGAGGAAGAGGAGATGAGAGGCAGGAAGTGGGACTGGTAATAGACATTGAGAGATACACCACCACAGGTACAGGCGTCTGAGATACACCGCTAAAGGTACACATGCAATGAGAGATACACTGCTAAAGGTACACACGCAATGAGAGATACACCGCTAAAGGTACACACGCAATGAGACATACACCGCTAAAGGTACACACGCAATGAGAGATACACCGCTAAAGGTACACACGCAATGAGAGATACACCGCTAAAGGTACACACGCAATGAGAGATACACCGCTAAAGGTACACACGCAATGAGAGATACACAGCTAGAGGTACAGACAAAGATATACAGTTATGCTCAAAAGTTTGCATACCCTGGCAGAAATTGTGAAATATTGGCATTTATTTTGAATATATGACTGGTCATGCAAAAAAATGTATTTTATTGAAGGATAGTGATCATATGAAGCCACTTATTATCACATAGCTGTTTGGCTACTTTTTTAAATCACTGATCAAAAGTTTACATACCCTTGAATGTTTGGCCTTGTTACAGACGCACAAGGTGACACACATAGGTTAAAATGGCAATTAAGGGTTGACTTTTTAAATTGCAATTTGTGTCTGTGTATAAATAGTCAATGATTGTGTTAGCTCTCATGTGGATGCACTGAGCAGGCTAGATACTGAGCCAGGGGGAGCAGAAAAGAACTGTCCAAAGATCTGCGTAACAAGGTAATGTTCATAACGATGGAAAAGATATAAAAAGCTATCCAAAGCCTGCACTGTTTAATCACTTATTAAGAAGTGAAAAATTCTGGGATCTCTTAATACCAAGCCAAGGTCAGGTAGACCAAGAAAGATTTCAGTTACAACTGTCAGAAGAAAAACCCACAGCTACCCTCAGGAGAAATACAGGCTGCTCTGGAAAAAGACGGTGTGGTTGTTACAAGGAGCACAGTAAGACGATACTTGAACAAAAATGAGCTGCATGGTCGAGATGCCAGAAAGAAGCCATTACTGCGCCAATGCCACAAAAAAAGCTTGGCTACAATATGCCTGACAACAGCTCGACGCCTCACAGCTTCTGGCACACTGTAATTTGGAATGAGTCACAACCATAAGCGCTATGTTTGGAGAGGGGTCAACAAGGCCTATAGTGAAAAGAATACCATCCCCACTGTGAAGCATGGCGGTGGCTCACTGATATTTGGGGGGGGCGGTGAGCTCTAAGGGCACGGGGAGTCTTGTGACAACTGATGGCAAGATGAATGCAGCATGTTATCTGAAAATACCGGCAGACAATTTGCATTCTTCTGCACGAAGGCTGCGCATGGGATGCTCTTGGACTTTCCAGCATGACAATGACCCTAAGCACAAGGCCAAGTTGACCCTCCAGTGGTTACAGCAGAAAAAGGTGAAGGTTGTGGAGTGGCCATCACAGTCTCCTGACCTTAATATCATCGCGCCACTCTGAGGAGATCTCAAACCTGCGGTTCATGCAAGACGGCCAAAGACTTTGCATGACCTGGAGGCATTTTGCCAAAACGAATGGGCAGCTATACCACCTGCAAGAATTAGGGGCCTTTATAGACAAGTATTACAAAATACTACACAGTGTTATTGGTGCTAAAGGGGTAATACACAGTAGTAAGAACTAAGGGCATGCAAACTACTGATCAGGGCCATTTGGGTGATTTCTGTTATCATTATGACTTAAAAAGGAGCCAAACAACTATGTGATAGTAAATGGCTTCATATGATCACCACCATCACCAAAAAAATGTTTTTTTGCATGGTCAGTCATAATATCAAAATAAATGCCAAAATTTCACAATTTCTGCCAGGGTATGCAAACTTTTGAGCACAACTGTACACCGATAAAGGTACACACGCACTGAAGGATACACCGCTACAGGTACAGACACACTGAAGGATACAGCGCTACAAGTACACACGCACGGAAGGATACACCGCTGCAGGTACAGACACAGAGAGATACACTGCTACTGGTACACACACACTGAGAGATACACCGCTACAGGTACAGACACACAGAGAGATACACTGCTACAGGTACAGACACTGAGAGATACACCGCTACTGGCACAGACACTGAGAGATACACCGCTACTGGCACAGACACTGAGAGATACCGCTACTGGTACACACACACAGAGAGATACACCTCTACAGGTACAGACGCGGAGGGATACACCGCTATAGGTAAAGACCCCGAGAGAGATACACCGCTACAGGTACAGACACTGAGAGATACACCGCTACTGGCACAGACACTGAGAGATACACTGCTACTGGTACACACACACACAGAGAGATACACCTCTACAGGTACAGACGCGGAGGGATACACCGCTATAGGTAAAGACCCCGAGAGAGATACACCGCTACAGGTACAGACACCGAGAAAGATACACAGCTACAGGTAAAGACCCTGAGAGAGATACAGCGCTACAGGTACAGACACTGAGAGATACACCGCTACAGGTACAGACACTGAGAGATACACCACTACTGGCACAGACACGGAGAGATACAGCGCTACTGGCACAGACACTGAGAGATACAGCGCTACTGGTACACACACACAGAGAGATACACCGCTACAGGTAAAGACCCCGAGAGAGATACACCGCTACAGGTACAGACACCTAGAAAGATACACCGCTACAGGTACAGACACACCGAGAGATACACCGCTACAGGTAAAGACCCTGAGAGAGATACACCGCTACAGGTACAGACACACCGAGCGATACAACGCTGCAGGTAGACTCCGAGAGATACACCGCTACAGGTACAGACACGGAGGGATACACCGCTACAGTTAAAGACCCAGAGAGAGATACACCGCTAAAGATACAGACACACAGAGAGATACACCGCTACTGGTACACACACACCGAGAGATACACCGCTACAGGTACAGACACCGAGAGATATAAACCGCTACAGGTACAGACACACTGAGAGATACACCGCTACTGGCACAGACACTGAGAGATACACCGCTACTGGTACACACACACAGAGAGATACACCGCTACAGGTACAGACACGGAGGGATACACCGCTATAGGTAAAGACCCCGAGAGAGATACACCGCTACAGGTACAGACACCGAGAAAGATACACCGCTTCTGGTACAGACACACCGAGAGATACACCGCTACAGGTAAAGACACACAGAGAGATAAGCCGCTACTGGTACACACACACCGAGAGATAAACCGCTACAGGTACAGACACCGAGAGATACACCGCTACAGGTACAGACAACGAGAGATACACCGCTACAGGTACAGACAACGAGAGATACACCGCTACAGTTACACACACACCGAGAGATACACCGCTACAGTTACAGACAGCGAGAGATACACCGCTACAGTTACAGACACCGAGAGATACACCGTTACAGGTACAGACACCGAGAGAGACACCGCTACAAGTACACACACACCGAGAGATATAAACCGCTACAGGTACAGACACGGAGGGATTCACCGCTACAGGTACAGACACGGAGGGATACACCGCTATAGGTGAAGACCCCGAGAGAGATACACCGCTACAGGTACAGACACCGAGAAAGATACACCGCTACAGGTACAAACACACCAAGAGATACACCGCTACAGGTAAAGACCCTGAGAGAGATACAGCGCTACAGGTACAGACACACCGAGCGATACAACGCTGCAGGTAGACACCGAGAGATACACCGCTACAGGTACAGACACACCGAGAGATACACTGCTACAGGTACAGACACGGAGGGATACACCGCTACAGGTACACACACACCGAGAGATACACCGCTACTGGTACACACACACCGAGAGATACACCGCTACAGGGACAGACAGACGAGAGATACACCGCTACAGGTACACACACACCGAGAGATTCACCGCTACAGGTACAGACACACAGAGAGATACACCGCTATAGGTACACACACACCTATAGTGAAAAGAATACCATCCCCACTGTGAAGCATGGCGGTGGCTCACTGATATTTGGGGGGAGGAGCTCTAAGGGCACGGGGAGTCTTGTGACAACTGATGGCAAGATGAATGCAGCATGTAATCCGAAAATACCGGCAGACAACTTGCATTCTTCTGCATGAAGGCTGCGCATGGGACGCTCTTGGACTTTCCAGCATGACAATGACCCTAAGCACAAGGCCAAGTTGACCCTCCAGTGGTTACAGCAGAAAAAGGTGAAGGTTGTGGAGTGGCCATCACAGTCTCCTGACCTGAATATCATTGCGCCACTCTGGGGAGATCACAAACGTGCGGTTCATGCAAGACGACCGAAGACTTTGCATGACCTGGAGGCATTTTGCCAAAACAAATGGGCAGCTATACCACCTGCAAGAATTAGGGGCCTCATAGACAAGTATTACACAAGACTACACGCTGTCATTGATGTTAAAGGGGTAATACACAGTAGTAAGAACTAAGGGCATGCAAACTACTGATCAGGGCCATTTGGGTGATTTCTGTTATCATTATGACTTAAAAAGGAGCCAAACAACTATGTGATAGTAAATGGCTTCATATGATCACCACCATCACCAAAAAAATGTTTTTTGCATGGTCAGTCATAATATCAAAATAAATGCCAAAATTTCACAATTTCTGCCAGGGTATGCAAACTTTTGAGCACAACTGTACACCGATAAAGGTACACACGCACTGAAGGATACAGCGCTACAAGTACACACGCACGGAAGGATACACCGCTACAGGTACAGACACACAGAGATACACTGCTACTGGTACACAGACACTGAGAGATACACTGCTACAGGTACAGACACACCGAGAGATACACTGCTACAGGTACAGACACACCGAGAGATACACCGCTACAGGTACAGACACACCGAGAGATACACTGCTACAGGTACAGACACAGAGAGATACACTGCTACTGGTACACACACACTGAGAGATACACCGCTACTGGCACAGACACTGAGAGATACCCCGCTACTGGTACACACACACAGAGAGATACACCTCTACAGGTACAGACGCGGAGGGATACACCGCTATAGGTAAAGACCCCGAGAGAGATACACCGCTACAGGTACAGACACCGAGAAAGATACACAGCTACAGGTACAGACACACCGAGAGATACACCGCTACAGGTAAAGACCCTGAGAGAGATACAGCGCTACAGGTACAGACACTGAGAGATACACCGCTACAGGTACAGACACAGAGAGATACACTGCTACTGGTACACACACACTGAGAGATACACCGCTACAGGTACAGACACTGAGAGATACACAACTACAGGTACAGACACTGAGAGGTACACCGCTACTGGTACACACACACAGAGAGATACACCTCTACAGGTACAGACGCGGAGGGATACACTGCTATAGGTAAAGACCCCGAGAGAGATACACCGCTACTGGTACACACACACACAGAGATACACACCTACAGGTAGAGACACAGAGGGATACACCGCTACAGGTAAAGACCCTGAGAGAGATACAGCGCTACAGGTACAGACACTGAGAGATACACCGCTACAGGTACAGACACAGAGAGATACACTGCTACTGGTACACACACACTGAGAGATACACCGCTACAGGTACAGACACTGAGAGATACACCGCTACAGGTACAGACACTGAGAGGTACACCGCTACTGGTACACACACACAGAGAGATACACCTCTACAGGTACAGACGCAGAGGGATACACTGCTATAGGTAAAGACCCCGAGAGAGATACACCGCTACTGGTACACACACACACAGAGAGATACACCGCTACAGGTAGAGACACGGAGGGATACACCACTATAGGTACAGACACTGAGAGGTACACCGCTACTGGTACACACACACAGAGAGATACACTGCTACTGGTACACACACACTGAGAGATACACCGCTACAGGTACAGACACTGAGAGATACACCGCTACTGGCACAGACACTGAGAGATACACCGCTACTGGCACAGACACTGAGAGATACACCACTACTGGCACAGAAACTGAGAGATACACCGCTACTGGTACACACACACAGAGAGATACACCTCTACAGGTACAGATGCGGAGGGATACACCGCTATAGGTAAAGACCCCAGGAGTGATACACCGCTACAGGTACAGACACTGAGAGATACACCGCTACTGGCACAGAAACTGAGAGATACACCGCTACAGGTACAGACACGGAGGAATACACCGCTATAGGTAAAGCCCCCGAGAGAGATACACCGCTACAGGTACAGACACCTAGAAAGATACACCGCTACAGGTACAGACACACCGAGAGATACACCGCTACAGGTAAAGACCCTGAGAGAGATACACCGCTAAAGGTACAGACACACCGAGCGATACAAAGCTGCAGGTAGACACCGAGAGATACACCGCTACAGGTACAGACACACCGAGAGATACAACGCTATAGGTACAGACACGGAGGGATACACCGCTACAGGTAAAGACCCAGAGAGAGATACACCGCTACAGGTACAGACACACAGAGAGATACACCGCTACTGGTACACACACACCGAGAGATACACCGCTACAGGTACAGACACCGAGAGATATAAACCGCTACAGGTACAGACACACTGAGAGATACACCGCTACTGGCACAGACACTAAGAGATACACCGCTACTGGTACACACACACAGAGAGATACACCGCTACAGGTACAGACACCGAGAAAGATACACCGCTACTGGTACAGACACACCGAGAGATACACCGCTACAGGTAAAGACCCTGAGAGAGATACAGTGCTACAGGTACAGACACACCGAGAGAGATACACCGCTACAGGTACAGACACACCGAGCGATACAACGCTGCAGGTAGACACCGAGAGATACACCGCTACAGGTACAGACACACCGAGAGATACACCGCTACAGGTACAGACACGGAGGGATACACCGCTACAGGTAAAGACACACAGAGAGATAAACCGCTACTGGTACACACACTGAGAGATACACCGCTACAGGTACAGACACCGAGAGATACACCGCTACAGGTACAGACAACGAGAGATACACCGCTACAAATATACACACACACAGAGAGATACACCGCTACAGGTACAGACACCAAGAGATACACCGCTACAGGTACAGACAACGAGAGATACACCGCTACAGTTACACACACACACAGAGATACACCGCTACAGGTACAGACACCGAGAGATACACCGCTACAGGTACAGACAACGAGAGATACACCGCTACAGTTACACACACACACAGAGAGATACACCGCTACAGTTACAGACACCGAGTGATACACCGCTACAGTTACAGACACCGAGAGATACACCGCTACAGGTACAGACACCGAGAGATACACCGCTACAGGTACACACACACTGAGAGATACACCGCTACAGGTACACACACACCGAGAGATACACCGCTACAGGTACACACACACCGAGAGATACACCGCTACAGGTACAGACACCGAGAGATACACAGCTACAGGTACAGACACCGAGAGATATAAACCGCTACAGGTACAGACACGGAGGGATTCACCGCTACAGGTACAGACACACAGAGAGATACACCACTACAGGTACAGACACACTGAGAGATACACCGCTACAGGTACAGACAACGAGAGATACACCGCTACAGTTACACACACACAGAGAGATACATCGCTACAGGTACAGACACCGAGAGATACACCGCTACAGGTACAGACAACGAGAGATACACCGCTACAGTTACAGACACCGAGTGATACACCACTACAGTTACAGACACCGAGAGATACACCGCTACAGGTACAGACACCGAGAGATACACCGCTACAGGTACAGACACCGAGAGATACACCGCTACAGGTACACACACACCGAGAGATACACCGCTACAGGTACAGACACCGAGAGATACACAGCTACAGGTACAGACACGGAGAGATTCACCGCTACAGGTACAGACACACAGAGAGATACACCACTACACGTACAGACACACTGAGAGATACACCGCTATAGGTACACACACACACACACCGAGAGATACACCGCTTCAGGTTTCAGACACACCGAGAGATACACCGCTACAGGTACAGACACGGAGAGATACACCGCTACTGGTACAGACACGGAGGGATACACCGCTGCAGGTACAGACATGGACGGATACACCGCTGCAGGTACACACACACACCAAGAGATACACCGCTACTGGTACAGACACACCGCGAGATACACCGCTACTGGTACACACACACAGAGATACACCGCTACTGGTACAGACACACACACACCAAGAGATACACCACTACTGGTACAGACACACACCAAGAGATACACCGCTACTGGTACACACACACACACTGAGAGATACACCGCTACAGGTACAGACACACCGAGAGATACACTGCTACAGGTACAGACACAGAGAGATACACTGCTACTGGTACACACACACTGAGAGATACACCTCTACAGGTACACACACACTGAGAGATACACCTCTACAGGTACAGACACTGAGAGATACACTGCTACTGGCACAGACACTGAGAGATACACCGCTACTGGTACACACACACAGAGAGATACACCTCTACAGGTACAGACGCGGAGGAATACACCGCTATAGGTAAAGACCCCGAGAGAGATACACCGCTACTGGTACAGACACCGAGAAAGATACACAGCTACAGGTACAGACCCTGAGAGAGATACAGCGCTACAGGTACAGACACTGAGAGATACACCGCTACAGGTACAGACACAGAGAGATACACTGCTACAGGTACAGACACTGAGAGATACACCGCTACAGGTACAGACACTGAGAGGTACACCGCTACTGGTACACACACACAGAGAGATACACCTCTACAGGTACAGACGCGGAGGGATACACCGCTATAGGTACAGACACTGAGAGGTACACCGCTACTGGTACACACACACAGAAAGATACACCGCTACAGGTACAGACACTGAGAGATACACCGCTACAGGTACAGACACTGAGAGATACACCGCTACTGGTACACACTCACAGAGAGATACACCTCTACAGGTACAGACGCGGAGGGATACACCGCTATAGGTAAAGACCCCGAGAGAGATACACCGCTACAGGTACAGACACCTAGAAAGATACACCGCTACAGGTACAGACACCTAGAAAGATACACCGCTACAGGTACAGACACACCGAGAGATACACCGCTACAGGTACAGACACGGAGGGATACACCGCTACAGGTAAAGACACACAGAGAGATAAACCGCTACTGGTACACACACACTGAGAGATACACCGCTACAGGTACAGACACTGAGAGATACACCTCTACATGTACAGACAACGAGAGATACACCGCTACAGTTACACACACACCGAGAGATACACCGCTACAGGTACAGACACCGAGAGATACACCGCTACAGGTACAGACAACGAGAGATACACCGCTACAGGTACAGACAACGAGAGATACACCGCTACAGTTACACACACACAGAGAGATACACCGCTACAGTTACAGACACCGAGTGATACACCGCTACAGTTACAGACACCGAGAGATACACCGCTACAGGTACAGACACCGAGAGATACACCGCTACAGGTACAGACACCGAGAGGTACACCGCTACAGGTACACACACACCGAGAGATACACCGCTACAGGTACAGACACCGAGAGATACACAGCTACAGGTACAGACACCGAGAGATATAAACCGCTACAGGTACAGACACGGAGGGATTCACCGCTACAGGTACAGACACACAGAGAGATACACCACTACAGGTACAGACACACAGAGAGATACACCACTACAGGTACAGACACACAGAGAGATACACCACTACAGGTACAGACACACTGAGAGATACACCGCTACAGGTACAGACACACAGAGAGATACACCACTACAGGTACAGACACACAGAGAGATACACCACTACAGGTACAGACACACTGAGAGATACACCGCTGCAGGTAAAGACATGGAGGGATACACCGCTACAGGTACAGACACACAGAGAGATACACCACTACAGGTACAGACACACAGAGAGATACACCACTACAGGTACAGACACACTGAGAGATACACCGCTACAGGTACAGACACACAGAGAGATACACCACTACAGGTACAGACACACAGAGAGATACACCACTACAGGTACAGACACACAGAGAGATACACCACTACAGGTACAGACACACTGAGAGATACACCGCTGCAGGTAAAGACATGGAGGGATACACCGCTACAGGTACAGACACCGAGAGATACACCGCTACAGGTACAGACACACAGAGAGATACACCACTACAGGTACAGACACACAGAGAGATACACCGCTATAGGTACACACACACCGAGAGATACACCGCTACAGGTACAGACACGGAGAGATACACCGCTGCAGGTACAGACATGGAGGGATACACCGCTGCTGGTACACACACACACACCAAGAGATACACCGCTACAGGTACAGACACACACACACCAAGAGATACACCACTACTGGTACAGACACACACCAAGAGATACACCGCTTCTGGTACACACACACACACCGAGAGATACACCGATACAGGTACACACACCGAGAGATACACCGCTACTGGTACACACACCAAGAGATACACCGCTACTGGTACACACACACACACCGAGAGATACACCGCTACTGGTACACACACCGAGAGATACACCTCTACAGGTACAGACACGGAGAGATACACCGCTGCAGGTACAGACATGGAGGGATACACCGCTGCAGGTACAGACATGGAGGGATACACCGCTGCAGGTACACACACACACAGAGATACACCTCTACAGGTACAGACACGGAGAGATACACCGCTGCAGGTACAGACATGGAGGGATACACCGCTGCTGGTACACACACACACACCAAGAGATACACCGCTACTGGTACAGACACACACCAAGAGATACACCGCTTCTGGTACACACACACACCAAGAGATACACCGCTACTGGTACAGACACACCGAGAGATACACCGCTACTGGTACAGACACACCGAGAGATACACCGCTACTGGTACAGACACACCAAGAGATACACCGCTTCTGGTACACACACACACACCGAGAGATACACCGCTACTGGTACACACACAAACCAAGATATACACGCTAAAGGTACTCACACACACCAAGAGATACACTGCTACTGGTACACACACACCAAGAGATACACTGCTACTGGTACACACACAGATCTATGTTAGTGTTCCTGTGTATATTTGTGTGACAGACATCATACAATCACTGAAAACACTCTGCCTGTGACTGGGGGGGTGTGTCTCTACTGACAACAACGAGTTAATCAGACTCTAGGTCGGACACACCTTCTTTTCCAAAAAACAAGGATACAGCCAATGGGGGTGCTGGGTCTGGCCACGTGCCAGAGCGCGCGCAGGGGGCGTGGCGTTTGTTGATGTCTCCTTGCGGCCAATAGGAGATTAAACAGGCTTCAGCGCTAGGATACGGTGGGCGTGTCCAACAGACAGTGGGCGGGAACTGAGAACCGGGAAATGGCGGCGAGAATCGGAGAGAGAGAACCGGTAACTGTTTGAGAAAGAGAGACAGGAGCACATAGGACCTGAGAGAGAGAGAGAGAGAGAGAGAGAGAGAGAGAGAGAGAGAGAGAGAGAGAGAGAGGGAGGGAGGAAGGAGAACATAGGACCTGAGAGAGAGAGACAGGAGAACATAGGACCTGAGAGAGAGGGAGGAGAACATAGGACCTGAGAGAGAGAGTGACAGGAGAACATAGGACCTGAGAGAGACAGGAGAACATAGGACCTGAGAGAGAGACAGGAGAACATAGGACCTGAGAGAGAGACAGGAGAACATAGGACCTGAGAGAGAGAGAGACAGGAGAACATAGGACCTGAGAGAGAGAGACAGGAGAACATAGGACCTGAGAGAGAGAGACAGGAGAACATAGGACCTGAGAGAGAGAGAGGAGAACATAGGACCTGAGAGAGAGAGACAGGAGAACATAGGACCTGAGAGAGAGGAGAACATAGGACATGAGAGAGAGAGACAGGAGAACATAGGACCTGAGAGAGAGAGACAGGAGAACATAGGACCTGAGAGAGAGGAGAACATAGGACATGAGAGAGAGAGACAGGAGAACATAGGACCTGAGAGAGAGGAGAACATAGGACCTGAGAGACAGGAGAACATAGGACCTGAGAGAGAGAGAGGAGAACATAGGACCTGAGAGAGAGAGAGGAGAACATAGGACCTGAGAGAGTGACAGGAGAACATAGGACCTGAGAGAGAGAGAGGAGAACATAGGACCCGAGAGAGAGAGAGAGACAGGAGAACATAGGACCTGAGAGAGAGAGAGGAGAACATAGGACCCGAGAGAGAGAGAGACAGGAGAACATAGGACCTGAGAGAGAGAGAGGAGAACATAGGACCTGAGAGAGAGAGAGAGACAGGAGAACATAGGACCTGAGAGAGAGGAGAACATAGGACCTGAGAGAGAGAGACAGGAGAACATAGGACCTGAGAGAGAGAGACAGGAGAACATAGGACCCGAGAGAGAGAGAGAGAGAGAGAGTAGAACATAGGACCTGAGAGAGAGAGACAGGAGAACATAGGACCTGAGAGAGTGACAGGAGAACATAGGACCTGAGAGAGAGAGACAGGAGAACATAGGACCTGAGAGAGAGAGACAGGAGAACATAGGACCTGAGAAAGAGAGACAGGAGAACATAGGACCTGAGAGAGAGAGACAGGAGAACATAGGACCTGAGAGAGAGAGACAGGAGAACATAGGACCTGAGAGAGAGAGACAGGAGAACATAGGACCTGAGAGAGAGAGACAGGAGAACATAGGACCTGAGAGAGAGAGACAGGAGAACATAGGACCTGAGAGAGAGACAGGAGAACATAGGACCTGAGAGAGAGACAGGAGAACATAGGACCTGAGAGAGAGACAGGAGAACATAGGACCTGAGAGAGAGACAGGAGAACATAGGACCTGAGAGAGAGACAGGAGAACATAGGACCTGAGAGAGAGAGGAGAACATAGGACCTGAGAGAGAGAGGAGAACATAGGACCTGAGAGAGAGGAGAACATAGGACCTGAGAGAGAGAGAGGAGAACATAGGACATGAGAGAGAGAGAGGAGAACATAGGACATGAGAGAGAGACAGGAGAACATAGGACATGAGAGAGAGGAGAACATAGGACCTGAGAGAGAGAGAGGAGAACATAGGACCTGAGAGAGATAGAGGAGAACATAGGACCTGAGAGAGATAGAGGAGAACATAGGACCTGAGAGAGATAGAGGAGAACATAGGACCTGAGAGAGATAGAGGAGAACATAGGACCTGAGAGAGAGAGGAGAACATAGGACCTGAGAGAGAGAGAGGAGAACATAGGACCTGAGAGAGAGAGGAGAACATAGAACCTGAGAGAGATAGAGGAGAACATAGGACCTGAGAGAGATAGAGGAGAACATAGGACCTGAGAGAGATAGAGGAGAACATAGGACCTGAGAGAGATAGAGGAGAACATAGGACCTGAGAGAGATAGAGGAGAACATAGGACCTGAGAGAGATAGAGGAGAACATAGGACCTGAGAGAGATAGAGGAGAACATAGGACCTGAGAGAGATAGAGGAGAACATAGGACCTGAGAGAGATAGAGGAGAACATAGGACCTGAGAGAGATAGAGGAGAACATAGGACCTGAGAGAGATAGAGGAGAACATAGGACCTGAGAGAGATAGAGGAGAACATATGACCTGAGAGAGAGAGAGGAGAACATAGGACCTGAGAGAGAGAGAGGAGAACATAGGACCTGAGAGAGAGAGAGGAGAACATAGGACCTGAGAGAGAGAGAGGAGAACATAGGACCTGAGAGAGAGAGAGGAGAACATAGGACCTGAGAGAGAGAGAGGAGAATATAGGACCTGAGAGAGAGAGAGGAGAACATAGGACCTGAGAGAGAGAGGAGAACATAGGACCTGAGAGAGAGAGAGGAGAACATAGGACCTGAGAGAGAGAGAGGAGAACATAGGACCTGAGAGAGAGAGAGGAGAACATAGGACCTGAGAGAGAGAGGAGAACATAGGACCTGAGAGAGAGGAGAACATAGGACCTGAGAGAGAGAGAGGAGAACATAGGACCTGAGAGAGAGAGAGGAGAACATA
Organism: Discoglossus pictus; assembly: GCA_027410445.1. NCBI lineage: Eukaryota > Metazoa > Chordata > Amphibia > Anura > Alytidae > Discoglossus > Discoglossus pictus. The sequence continues at coordinate 28,482 of JAPZIH010000995.1, forward strand.
GGACCTGAGAGAGAGAGAGGAGAACATAGGACCTGAGAGAGATAGAGGAGAACATAGGACCTGAGAGAGATAGAGGAGAACATAGGACCTGAGAGAGAGAGGAGGACATAGGACCTGAGAGAGAGAGGAGGACATAGGACCTGAGAGAGAGAGAGGAGAACATAGGACCTGAGAGAGATAGAGGAGAACATAGGACCTGAGAGAGAGAGAGAGGAGAACATAGGACCTGAGAGAGAGAGAGGAGAACATAGGACCTGAGAGAGAGAGAGGAGAACATAGGACCTGAGAGAGAGAGAGGAGAACATAGGACCTGAGAGAGAGAGGAGAACATAGGACCTGAGAGAGATAGAGGAGAACATAGGACCTGAGAGAGATAGAGGAGAACATAGGACCTGAGAGAGATAGAGGAGAACATAGGACCTGAGAGAGATAGAGGAGAACATAGGACCTGAGAGAGATAGAGGAGAACATAGGACCTGAGAGAGATAGAGGAGAACATAGGACCTGAGAGAGATAGAGGAGAACATAGGACCTGAGAGAGATAGAGGAGAACATAGGACCTGAGAGAGATAGAGGAGAACATAGGACCTGAGAGAGATAGAGGAGAACATAGGACCTGAGAGAGATAGAGGAGAACATAGGACCTGAGAGAGATAGAGGAGAACATAGGACCTGAGAGAGATAGAGGCTGAGAGAGATAGAGGAGAACATAGGACCTGAGAGAGATAGAGGAGAACATAGGACCTGAGAGAGAGATAGAGGAGAACATAGGACCTGAGAGAGAGATAGACAGGAGAACATAGGACCTGAGAGAGAGATAGACAGGAGAACATAGGACCTGAGAGAGAGAGAGACAGGAGAACATAGGACCTGAGAGAGAGAGACAGGAGAACATAGGACCTGAGAGAGAGAGAGGGAGGAGAACATAGGACCTGAGAGAGAGAGACAGGAGAACATAGGACCTGAGAGAGAGAGAGAGAGACAGGAGAACATAGGACCTGAGAGAGAGAGGAGAACATAGGACCTGAGAGAGAGGAGAACATAGGATCCGAGAGAGAGGAGAACATAGGATCCGAGAGAGAGGAGAACATAGGACCTGAGAGAGGAGAACATAGGACCCGAGAGAGGAGAACATAGGACCTGAGAGAGATAGAGGAGAACATAGGACCTGAGAGAGATAGAGGAGAACATAGGACCTGAGAGAGATAGAGGAGAACATAGGACCTGAGAGAGAGAGAGACAGGAGAACATAGGACCTGAGAGAGAGAGAGACAGGAGAACATAGGACCTGAGAGACAGGAGAACATAGGACCTGAGAGACAGGAGAACATAGGACCTGAGAGACAGGAGAACATAGGACCTGAGAGAGAGAGAGACAGGAGAACATAGGACCTGAGAGAGAGAGACAGGAGAACATAGGACCTGAGAGAGAGAGAGAGAGACAGGAGAACATAGGACCTGAGAGAGAGAGAGACAGAAGAACATAGGACCTGAGAGAGAGAGAGACAGAAGAACATAGGACCTGAGAGAGAGAGAGAGAGAGAGACAGGAGAACATAGGAACTGAGAGAGAGAGAGACAGGAGAACATAGGACCTGAGAGAGAGAGGAGAACATAGGACCTGAGAGAGAGGAGAACATAGGACCTGAGAGAGAGAGAGGAGAACATAGGACCTGAGAGAGAGAGAGGAGAACATAGGACCTGAGAGAGAGAGGAGAACATAGGACCTGAGAGAAAGAGGAGAACATAGGACCTGAGAGAGAGAGGAGAACATAGGACCTGAGAGAGAGGAGAACATAGGACCTGAGAGAGAGAGAGACAGGAGAACATAGGACCTGAGAGAGAGAGAGACAGGAGAACATAGGACCTGAGAGAGAGAGGAGAACATAGGACCTGAGAGAGAGAGACAGGAGAACATAGGACCTGAGAGAGAGAGAGAGACAGGAGAACATAGGACCTGAGGAGAGAGGGAGGAGAACATAGGGACCCCGAGAGAGACAGGAGAACATAGGACCCGAGAGAGACAGGAGAACATAGGACCTGAGAGAGATAGAGGAGAACATAGGACCTGAGAGAGAGAGAGGAGAACATAGGACCTGAGAGAGAGAGAGGAGAACATAGGACCTGAGAGAGAGAGGAGAACATAGGACCTGAGAGAGAGAGAGGAGAACATAGGACCCGAGAGAGAGGAGAACATAGGACCTGAGAGAGAGAGAGGAGAACATAGGACCTGAGAGAGATAGAGGAGAACATAGGACCTGAGAGAGATAGAGGAGAACATAGGGACCTGTGAGAGATAGAGGAGAACATAGGACCTGAGAGAGAGAGAGACAGGAGAACATAGGACCTGAGAGAGAGGAGAACATAGGACCTGAGAGAGAGGAGAACATAGGACCTGAGAGAGAGACAGGAGAACATAGGACCTGAGAGAGAGAGAGACAGGAGAACATAGGACCTGAGAGAGAGAGACAGGAGAACATAGGACCTGAGAGAGAGAGAGAGACAGGAGAACATAGGACCTGAGAGAGAGAGAGACAGAGAACATAGACCTGAGAGAGAGAGACAGAAGAACATAGGACCTGAGAGAGAGAGAACTAGGACCGAAACAAGGAACTGAGGACCTGAGAGAGAGACAGGAGAACATAGGACCTGAGAGAGAGAGGAGAACATAGGACCTGAGAGAGAGGAGAACATAGGACCTGAGAGAGAGAGAGGAGAACATAGGACCTGAGAGAGAGAGAGGAGAACATAGGACCTGAGAGAGAGGAGAACATAGGACCTGAGAGAGAGAGGAGAACATAGGACCTGAGAGAGAGAGGAGAACATAGGACCTGAGAGAGAGAGGAGAACATAGGACCTGAGAGAGAGAGGAGAACATAGGACCTGAGAGAGAGGAGAACATAGGACCTGAGAGAGAGAGAGACAGGAGAACATAGGACCTGAGAGAGAGAGAGAGACAGGAGAACATAGGACCTGAGAGAGAGAGAGACAGGAGAACATAGGACCTGAGAGAGAGAGGAGAACATAGGACCTGAGAGAGAGGGAGGAGAACATAGGACCTGAGAGAGAGAGGAGAACATAGGACCTGAGAGAGAGAGAGAGAGACAGGAGAACATAGGACCTGAGAGAGAGAGAGACAGGAGAACATAGGACCTGAGAGAGAGAGAGACAGGAGAACATAGGACCTGAGAGAGAGAGGAGAACATAGGACCTGAGAGAGAGAGGAGAACATAGGACCTGAGAGAGAGAGACAGGAGAACATAGGACCTGAGAGGAGAGAGAGACAGGAGAACATAGGACCTGAGAGGAGAGGAGAGAACATAGGACCCAGAGAGACAGGAGAAAGGACCTGAGAGAGAAGAGGAGAAATAGGACCTGAGAGAGAGAGAAAAACATAGGACCTGAGAGAGAGAGGAGAACATAGGACCTGAGAGAGAGAGAGGAGAACATAGGACCTGAGAGAGAGAGAGGAGAACATAGGACCTGAGAGAGAGAGGAGAACATAGGACCTGAGAGAGAGAGGAGAACATAGGACCTGAGAGAGAGAGGAGAACATAGGACCTGAGAGAGAGAGAGGAGAACATAGGACCTGAGAGAGAGAGAGACAGGAGAACATAGGACCTGAGAGAGATAGAGGAGAACATAGGACCTGAGAGAGATAGAGGAGAACATAGGACCTGAGAGAGATAGAGGAGAACATAGGACCTGAAGAGAGAGAAGAACATAGGACCTGAGAGAGAGAGGAGAACATAGGACCCGAGAGAGAGAGAGGAGAACATAGGACCTGAGAGAGAGAGGAGAACATAGGACCTGAGAGAGAGAGGAGAACATAGGACCTGAAGAGAGGGAGAACATAGGACCTGAGAGAGAGAGGAGAACATAGGACCTGAGAGAGAGGAGAACATAGGACCTGAGAGAGAGAGAGGAGAACATAGGACCTGAGAGAGAGAGAGGAGAACATAGGACCTGAGAGAGAGAGAGGAGAACATAGGACCTGAGAGAGAGAGAGAGGAGAACATAGGACATGAGAGAGAGAGACAGGAGAACATAGGACCTGAGAGAGAGAGACAGGAGAACATAGGACCTGAGAGAGAGAGAGAGAGAGGAGAACATAGGACCTGAGAGAGAGGAGAACATAGGACCTGAGAGAGAGGAGAACATAGGACCTGAGAGAGAGAGAGGAGAACATAGGACCTGAGAGAGAGAGGAGAACATAGGACCTGAGAGAGAGAGAGGAGAACATAGGACCTGAGAGAGAGAGGAGAACATAGGACCTGAGAGAGAGAGGAGAACATAGGACCTGAGAGAGAGAGGAGAACATAGGACCTGAGAGAGAGGAGAACATAGGACCTGAGAGAGAGGAGAACATAGGACCTGAGAGAGAGAGGAGAACATAGGACCTGAGAGAGAGAGGAGAACATAGGACCTGAGAGAGAGGAGAACATAGGACCTGAGAGACAGGAGAACATAGGACCTGAGAGAGAGAGACAGGAGAACATAGGACCTGAGAGAGACAGGAGAACATAGGACCTGAGAGAGAGAGGAGAACATAGGACCTGAGAGAGAGAGACAGGAGAACATAGGACCTGAGAGAGAGAGACAGGAGAACATAGGACCTGAGAGAGAGGGAGGAGAACATAGGACCCGAGAGAGACAGGAGAACATAGGACCTGAGAGAGAGGAGAACATAAGGCCAGAGAGAGAGGAGAACATAGGACCCGAGAGAGACAGGAGAACATAGGACCTGAGAGAGAGAGGAGAACATAGGACCTGAGAGAGACAGGAGAACATAGGACCTGAGAGAGACAGGAGAACATAGGACCTGAGAGAGACAGGAGAACATAGGATCTGAGAGAGAGAGAGAGAGATGAGAACATAGGACCTGAGAGAGAGAGAGAGACAGGAGAACATAGGACCTTAGAGAGAGGGAGGAGAACATAGGACCCGAGAGAGAGAGACAGGAGAACATAGGACCTGAGAGAGAGAGGAGAACATAGGACCTGAGAGACAGGAGAACATAGGACCTGAGAGAGACAGGAGAACATAGGACCTGAGAGAGACAGGAGAACATAGGACCTGAGAGAGAGAGACAGGAGAACATAGGACCTGAGAGAGAGAGACAGGAGAACATAGGACCTGAGAGAGAGAGACAGGAGAACATAGGACCTGAGAGAGAGGGAGGAGAACATAGGACCCGAGAGAGACAGGAGAACATAGGACCTGAGAGAGAGGAGAACATAAGGCCAGAGAGAGAGGAGAACATAGGACCCGAGAGAGAGAGAGACAGGAGAACATAGGACCTGAGAGAGAGAGAGGAGAACATAGGACCTGAGAGAGAGGAGAACATAGGACCTGAGAGAGAGAGGAGAACATAGGACCTGAGAGAGAGAGACAGGAGAACATAGGACCTGAGAGAGAGAGAGGAGAACATAGGACCTGAGAGAGAGAGAGAGAGGAGAACATAGGACCTGAGAGAGAGAGAGAGGAGAACATAGGACCTGAGAGAGAGGAGAACATAGGACCTGAGAGAGACAGGAGAACATAGGACCTGAGAGAGAGGAGAAACAATAGGCCAGAGAGAGAGAGGAGAACATAGGACCCGAGAGAGAGAGAGAGAGAGAGGAGAACATAGGACCTGAGAGAGAGAGGAGAACATAGGACCTGAGAGAGACAGGAGAACATAGGACCTGAGAGAGACAGGAGAACATAGGACCTGAGAGAGAGACAGGAGAACATAGGACTGAGAGAGAGAGAGAGAGATGAGAACATAGGACCTGAGAGAGAGAGACAGGAGAACATAGGACTTAGAGAGAGAGAGGAGAACATAGGACCCTGAGAGAGAGACAGGAGAAACATAAGACCCTGAGAGAGAGAGAGAGAACATAGGACCCTGCCAGAGAGAACAGGAGAACATAGGACCTGAGAGAGGACCAGGAGAACATAGGACCTGAGAGAGACAGGAGACATAGGACCTGAGAGAGAGAGACAGGAGAACATAGGACCTGAGAGAGAGAGACAGGAGAACATAGGACCTGAGAGAGAGAGACAGGAGAACATAGGGACCTGAGGAGAGAGGGGAGGAGAACATAGGACCCCGAGAGAGACAGGAGAACATAGGACCTGAGAGAGAGGAGAACATAAGGCCAGAGAGAGAGAAACATAGGACCCAGAGAGAGGGAAGAGACAGGAGAAACATAGGACCTGAGAGGAGAGAGAGGAGACATAGGACCTGAGAGAGAGGAGAATCATAGGACCCTGAGAGAGAGGAGAACTAGGACCTGGTGAGAGAGAGAGGAGAACATAGGACCTGAGAGAGAGAGAGGAGAACATAGGACCTGAGAGAGAGGAGAACATAGGACCTGAGAGAGAGGAGAACATAGGACCTGAGAGAGAGAGAGAGAGGAGAACATAGGACCTGAGAGAGAGGAGAACATAGGACCTGAGAGAGAGAGGAGAACATAGGACGTGAGAGAGAGAGAGAGAGAGAGGAAAACATAGGACCTGAGAGAGAGAGAGAGAGGAGAACATAGGACCTGAGAGAGAGAGACAGGAGAACATAGGACCTGAGAG
>JAPZIH010000995.1:35547-81847 GCA_027410445.1 Discoglossus pictus
GGAGAACATAGGACCCGAGAGAGAGAGGAGAACATAGGACCCGGGAGAGAGAGAGGAGAACATAGGACCCGAGAGAGAGAGAGAGAGAGTAGAACATAGGACCCGAGAGAGAGAGGAGAACATAGGACCTGAGAGAGAGAGGAGAACATAGGACCTGAGAGAGAGAGGAGAACATAGGACCTGAGAGAGAGAGGAGAACATAGGACCTGAGAGAGAGAGGAGAACATAGGACCTGAGAGAGAGAGGAGAACATAGGACCTGAGAGAGAGAGACAGGAGAACATAGGACCTGAGAGAGGAGAACATAGGACCTGAGAGAGACAGGAGAACATAGGACCTGAGAGAGAGAGAGACAGGAGAACATAGGACCTGAGAGAGAGAGAGAGACAGGAGAACATAGGACCTGAGAGAGAGAGAGAGAGAGACAGGAGAACATAGGACCTGAGAGAGAGAGAGACAGGAGAACATAGGACCTGAGAGAGAGAGAGACAGGAGAACATAGGACCTTAGAGAGACAGGAGAACATAGGACCTTAGAGAGACAGGAGAACATAGGACCTTAGAGAGACAGGAGAACATAGGACCTTAGAGAGACAGGAGAACATAGGACCTGAGAGAGAGAGAGACAGGAGAACATAGGACCTGAGAGAGAGAGAGAGACAGAAGAACATAGGACCTGAGAGAGAGAGAGACAGGAGAACATAGGACCTGAGAGAGAGAGACAGGAGAACATAGGACCTGAGAGAGAGAGAGACAGGAGAACATAGGACCTGAGAGAGACAGGAGAACATAGGACCTGAGAGAGAGAGAGAGGAGAACATAGGACCTGAGAGAGAGAGACAGGAGAACATAGGACCTGAGAGAGAGAGAGAGACAGGAGAACATAGGACCTGAGAGAGAGAGAGACAGGAGAACATAGGACCTGAGAGAGAGAGAGACAGGAGAACATAGGACCTTAGAGAGACAGGAGAACATAGGACCTTAGAGAGACAGGAGAACATAGGACCTTAGAGAGACAGGAGAACATAGGACCTTAGAGAGACAGGAGAACATAGGACCTGAGAGAGAGAGAGACAGGAGAACATAGGACCTGAGAGAGAGAGAGACAGAAGAACATAGGACCTGAGAGAGAGAGAGACAGGAGAACATAGGACCTGAGAGAGAGAGACAGGAGAACATAGGACCTGAGAGAGAGAGAGACAGGAGAACATAGGACCTGAGAGAGACAGGAGAACATAGGACCTGAGAGAGACAGGAGAACATAGGACCTGAGAGAGAGAGAGAGGAGAACATAGGACCTGAGAGAGAGAGACAGGAGAACATAGGACCTGAGAGAGAGAGACAGGAGAACATAGGACCTGAGAGAGAGAGGGAGGAGAACATAGGACCCGAGAGAGACAGGAGAACATAGGACCTGAGAGAGAGAGAGAGGAGAACATAAGGCCAGAGAGAGAGGAGAACATAGGACCCGAGAGAGAGAGACAGGAGAACATAGGACCTGAGAGAGAGAGGAGAACATAGGACCTGAGAGAGAGGAGAACATAAGACCTGAGAGAGAGAGAGGAGAACATAGGACCTGAGAGAGAGAGAGGAGAACATAGGACATGAGAGAGAGAGACAGGAGAACATAGGACCTGAGAGAGAGAGAGAGGAGAACATAGGACCTGAGAGAGAGGAGAACATAGGACCTGAGAGAGAGGAGAACATAGGACCTGAGAGAGAGGAGAACATAGGACCTGAGAGAGAGGAGAACATAGGACCTGAGAGAGAGAGAGGAGAACATAGGACCTGAGAGAGAGAGAGGAGAACATAGGACCTGAGAGAGAGAGAGAGGAGAACATAGGACCTGAGAGAGAGAGAGAGGAGAACATAGGACCTGAGAGAGAGAGAGAGAGAGGAGAACATAGGACCTGAGAGAGAGAGAGAGAGAGGAGAACATAGGACCTGAGAGAGAGACAGGAGAACATAGGACTTGAGAGAGAGACAGGAGAACATAGGACCTGAAAGAGAGACAGGAGAACATAGGACCTCAGAGAGAGGGAGGAGAACATAGGACCCGAGAGAGACAGGAGAACATAGGACCCGAGAGAGAGAGGAGAACATAGGGCCTGAGAGAGAGAGGAGAACATAGGACCTGAGAGAGAGAGGAGAACATAGGACCTGAGAGAGAGAGGAGAACATAGGTCCTGAGAGAGAGAGAGATGAGAACATAGGACCTGAGAGAGAGAGAGAGAGGAGAACATAGGACCTGAGAGAGAGACATGAGAACATAGGACCTGAGAGAGAGAGAGGCAGGAGAACATAGGACCTGAGAGAGAGAGAGACAGGAGAACATAGGACCTGAGAGAGAGAGAGAGAGAGAGACAGGAGAACATAGGACCTGAGAGAGAGAGAGAGACAGGAGAACATAGGACCTGAGAGAGAGAGAGAGACAGGAGAACATAGGACCCGAGAGAGAGAGAGAGGAGAACATAGGACCCGGGAGAGAGAGAGGAGAACATAGGACCCGAGAGAGAGAGAGAGAGAGGAGAACATAGGACCCGAGAGAGAGAGGAGAACATAGGACCTGAGAGAGGAGAACATAGGACCTGAGAGAGAGAGGAGAACATAGGACCTGAGAGAGAGAGGAGAACATAGGACCTGAGAGAGAGAGGAGAACATAGGACCTGAGAGAGAGAGGAGAACATAGGACCTGAGAGAGAGAGACAGGAGAACATAGGACCTGAGAGAGGAGAACATAGGACCTGAGAGAGGAGAACATAGGACCTGAGAGAGGAGAACATAGGACCTGTGAGAGAGAGGAGAACATAGGACCTGAGAGAGAGAGAGGAGAACATAGGACCTGAGAGAGAGAGACAGGAGAACATAGGACCTGATAGAGGAGAACATAGGACCTGAGAGAGAGAGGAGAACATAGGACCTGAGAGAGGAGAACATAGGACCTGAGAGAGGAGAACATAGGACCTGAGAGAGGAGAACATAGGACCTGAGAGAGGAGAACATAGGACCTGAGAGATAGAGGAGAACATAGGACCTGAGAGAGAGAGGAGAACATAGGACCTGAGAGAGAGAGACAGGAGAACATAGGACCTGGGAGAGAGGGGGAGGAGAACATAGGACACGAGAGAGAGAGACAGGAGAACATAGGACCCGAGAGAGAGAGAGGAGAGAACATAGGACCCGAGAGAGAGAGAGAGAAGAACATAGGACCCGAGAGAGAGAGAGGAGAACATAGGACCCGAGAGAGAGAGAGAGGAGAACATAGGACCTGAGAGAGGAGAACATAGGACCTGAGAGAGGAGAACATAGGACCTGAGAGAGGAGAACATAGGACCTGAGAGAGAGAGGAGAACATAGGACCTGAGAGAGAGAGGAGAACATAGGACCTGAGAGAGAGAGAGGAGAACATAGGACCTGAGAGAGAGAGACAGGAGAACATAGGACCTGAGAGAGAGAGGAGAACATAGGACCCGAGAGAGAGAGAGGAGAACATAGGACCCGAGAGAGAGAGAGGAGAACATAGGACCTGAGAGAGAGAGAGGAGAACATAGGGCCTGAGAGAGAGAGAGGAGAACATAGGACCTGAGAGAGGAGAACATAGGAACTGAGAGAGGAGAACATAGGACCTGAGAGAGGAGAACATAGGACCTGAGAGAGAGAGGAGAACATAGGACCTGAGAGAGAGAGGAGAACATAGGACCTGAGAGAGAGAGAGGAGAACATAGGACCTGAGAGAGAGAGACAGGAGAACATAGGACCTGAGAGAGAGAGGAGAACATAGGACCCGAGAGAGAGAGAGGAGAACATAGGACCTGAGAGAGAGAGAGAGAGGAGAACATAGGGCCTGAGAGAGAGAGAGGAGAACATAGGACCTGAGAGAGAGAGAGAGAGAGGAGAACATAGGACCTGTGAGAGAGAGGAGAACATAGGACCTGAGAGAGAGGAGAACATAGGACCTGAGAGAGAGAGAGGAGAACATAGGACCTGAGAGAGAGAGAGAGGAGAACATAGGACCTGAGAGAGAGAGGAGAACATAGGACCTGAGAGAGAGAGAGGAGAACATAGGACCTGAGAGAGAGAGAGGAGAACATAGGACCTGAGAGAGAGAGAGGAGAACATAGGACATGAGAGAGAGACAGGAGAACATAGGACCTGAGAGAGGAGAACATAGGACCTGAGAGAGGAGAACATAGGACCTGAGAGAGGAGAACATAGGACCTGAGAGAGGAGAACATAGGACCTGAGAGAGAGAGACAAGATAACATAGGACCTGAGAGACAGGAGAACCTGGGACCCGAGAGAGAGAGAGACAGGAGAACCTGGGACCCTAGAGAGAGAGAGACAGGAGAACCTGGGCTACTAGAGAGAGAGAGACAGGAGAACCTGGGACCCGAGAGTGAGAGAGACAGGAGAACCTGGGACCCGAGAGTGAGAGAGACAGGAGAACCTGGGACCCGAGAGTGAGAGAGACAGGAGAACCTGGGACCCGAGAGTGAGAGAGACAGGAGAACCTGGGACCCGAGAGTGAGAGAGACAGGAGAACCTGGGACCCGAGAGTGAGAGAGACAGGAGAACCTGGGACCCGAGAGTGAGAGAGACAGGAGAACCTGGGACCCGAGAGACAGAGACAGGAGAACCTGGGACCCGAGAGACAGAGACAGGAGAACCTGGGACCCGAGAGACAGAGACAGGAGAACCTGGGACCCGAGAGACAGAGACAGGAGAACCTGGGACCCGAGAGACAGAGACAGGAGAACCTGGGACCCGAGAGACAGAGACAGGAGAACCTGGGACCCGAGAGACAGAGACAGGAGAACCTGGGACCCGAGAGAGAGAGACAGGAGAACCTGGGACCAGAGAGAGAGAGACAGGAGAACCTGGGACCCGAGAGAGAGAGACAGGAGAACCTGGGACCCGAGAGAGAGAGACAGGAGAACCTGGGACCCGAGAGAGAGAGACAGGAGAACCTGGGACCCGAGAGAGAGAGACAGGAGAACCTGGGACCCGAGAGAGAGAGACAGGAGAACCTGGGACCCGAGAGAGAGAGACAGGAGAACCTGGGACCCGAGAGAGAGAGACAGGAGAACCTGGGACCCGAGAGAGAGAGACAGGAGAACCTGGGACCCGAGAGAGAGAGACAGGAGAACCTGGGACCCGAGAGAGAGAGACAGGAGAACCTGGGACCCGAGAGAGAGAGACAGGAGAACCTGGGACCCGAGAGAGAGAGACAGGAGAACCTGGGACCCGAGAGAGACAGGAGAACCTGGGACCCGAGAGAGAGAGAGACAGGAGAACCTGGGACCCGAGAGAGAGAGAGACAGGAGAACCTGGGACCCGAGAGAGAGAGAGACAGGAGAACCTGGGACCCGAGAGAGAGAGAGAGAGACAGGAGAACCTGGGACCCGAGAGAGAGAGAGACAGGAGAACCTGGGACCCGAGAGAGAGAGACAGGAGAACCTGGGACCCGAGAGAGAGAGACAGGAGAACCTGGGACCCGAGAGAGAGAGAGAGAGACAGGAGAACCTGGGACCCGAGAGAGAGAGAGACAGGAGAACCTGGGACCCGAGAGAGAGAGAGACAGGAGAACCTGGGACCCGAGAGAGAGAGAGACAGGAGAACCTGGGACCCGAGAGAGAGAGAGACAGGAGAACCTGGGACCCGAGAGAGAGAGAGACAGGAGAACCTGGGACCCGAGAGAGAGAGAGACAGGAGAACCTGGGACCCGAGAGAGAGAGAGAGACAGGAGAACCTGGGACCCGAGAGAGAGAGAGACAGGAGAACCTGGGACCCGAGAGAGAGAGAGACAGGAGAACCTGGGACCCGAGAGAGAGAGAGACAGGAGAACCTGGGACCCGAGAGAGAGAGAGACAGGAGAACCTGGGACCCGAGAGAGAGAGAGACAGGAGAACCTGGGACCCGAGAGAGAGAGAGACAGGAGAACCTGGGACCCGAGAGAGAGAGACAGGAGAACCTGGGACCCGAGAGAGAGAGACAGGAGAACCTTAGACCCGAGAGAGAGAGACAGGAGAACCTTAGACCCGAGAGAGAGAGACAGGAGAACCTTAGACCCGAGAGAGAGACACAGGAGAACCTGGGACCCGAGAGAGAGAGACACAGGAGAACCTGGGACCCGAGAGAGAGAGACACAGGAGAACCTGGGACCCGAGAGAGACACAGGAGAACCTGGGACCCGAGAGAGAGAGACACAGGAGAACCTGGGACCCGAGAGAGAGACAGGAGAACCTGGGACCCGAGAGAGAGAGACACAGGAGAACCTGGGCCCTGAGAGACGGGAGAACCTGGGACCTGAGAGACGGGAGAACCTGGGACCTGAGAGACGGGAGAACCTGGGACCTGAGAGACGGGAGAACCTGGGACCTGAGAGACGGGAGAACCTGGGACCTGAGAGACTGGAGAACCTGGGACCTGAGAGACGGGAGAACCTGGGACCTGAGAGACGGGAGAACCTGGGACCTGAGAGACGGGAGAACCTGGGACCTGAGAGACGGGAGAACCTGGGACCTGAGAGACGGGAGAACCTGGGACCTGAGAGACGGGAGAACATGGGACCTGAGAGACGGGAGAACATGGGACCTGAGAGACGGGAGAACATGGGACCTGAGAGACGGGAGAACATGGGACCTGAGAGACGGGAGAACATGGGACCTGAGAGAGACACAGGAGAACCTGGGACTCGAGAGAGAGAGAGAGAGAGAGAGAGACAGGAGAACCTGGGACCCGAGAGAGACACAGGAGAATCTAGAGAGCTAGAGAGAGAGGAGAACATAGGACCTGAGAGAGAGTGAGACAGGAGAACCCGGTAACTGAGAGAGAGTGAGACAGGAGAACCCGGTAACTGAGAGAGAGTGAGACAGGAGAACCCGGTAACTGAGAGAGAGTGAGACAGGAGAACCCGGTAACTGAGAGAGAGTGAGACAGGAGAACCCGGTAACTGAGAGAGAGTGAGACAGGAGAACCCGGTAACTGAGAGTGAGTAGAACTTGGTAACACACAGAGAGAGAGAGACTGGATAACCTCTTAACTGAGATAAAGAGACATGATAAACTGGTAACAGAGAATGAGGAGAATCTGGGAGAGTGTTACAGTGGAACCTGGTAACTGAGTGGGGAAGTGGGATCTGTGAGAGATACAGAGACATGAAATGAGTGACCCCACTCTAATGAAAATAGGAATTTCTTGCCTGTTCCCTATGTACCTAAAATCTCCCTTGTCCTATATCCATCATGCCTCGTGCATTGCCCGGCCTTTTTCCATCACGCCTTCATGTATCCATATTGCCCCATGGATTCCCCAGCCTGTACCCATCAAGCCCCCATGGATTCCTTCTGTATCCAACACTCCTCATGGAATCTTGCACTTTATCATCCTCCAATGGATTCCCCGACCTGTATCCATCACCCCCCAATGGATTCCTTGCCCTGTAAACATCAACCCCCATAGTTATACATCAACCCCCATAGTTTTTGTTATTGTTATGCCAATAAAACTGATTTGATTTTGATTTGAGTGATGAGAACTAGGAAGTTAGGGAGGGGTATTTTATTAGGAGCAGGTAAGGATTGGTTACTGAGGTAATGCAATAGGTGGGCCCAGTGTCTGCTCTGTGATTGGATGTATTGAGATATCGGGCACATTGTCCCTATTTATTGGCATCTCTGTATCTGATGTACTCTTTACATGTTCTTCTTCTTTAGGTCCCCGTTCTTTGCTCTGAATCTAGAGTTTCACAGGAGCTGCACATGTTACCCCAGATGCATCATGGCTACCCCAGGAGCACCCAGCATCTGACACACCTAGAGCCCCACACTCATCCTGCCATCATCGGCGAGCGTTCACAGTCGTCTTCTGTCATATCTGTCCCAAAACACAGGTTAGGGGGCGAGTTTATATCTTGTGTGTTAATGTGACTTTGACATGCTAGTTCTGTCATGGAGTTGTGGATTTTAGCACTTGTATGTAAAATAATAAGAGTCATACTCTATATGGAAATATATATGATAAGTAGGGGGTATTTTTAGCCCCGGGAGGGGTTATTGGGACATAAAATCTCTAGGGATTATCAGGATTTAGGGAGCAATGGGATCTGTAGGGAGAGAATTTAGGTTTTAGTTGGAGGTTATTTGACGCAATAGAAGAGAACTATGGAGATACGGCATATGAAGTAATTGGTGTTACAAAAAGAAAAATCATCCATCATTCCAACGTACTTCATGAATAAGTAAATGCACCATTAGTACTTACATATCAGGTATGAAGGTGATGGGAATCAGAACATGTGGATGTGATTAGACACTTCAGTCTGGTCTGGAGAATCCAGGTTTATGAGAAGACATCAAGTCAAGGTCAAAAGATCTGAGAAAACCGTATAAAATCCATTATTCCACAGTGAGAAAGATGGCTTGCAAATGGAAGAAGTTCTAGATGACTGTGCTTTTACCCAGTAGTGGGCGTCCTGGGAATCTCACCCCACGATCAGACAGTATTATGCTTCAAAGACAATTCAATGTTTCAACAGATCACCCAGACCATTCACTGCTCCAAACAGATCCCCAAGGTCATGAACTGCTCCATCAGATCACCCAAGTCATTCAGTGTCCCAAGAGATCACCCAGGTCATTCCATGCTCCAACAGATCACCCAGACTTTTCACTGCTCCAACAGATCCCCAAGGCCATCCAGTGCTCCAACAGATCCCCAAGGCCATCCAGTGCTCCAACAGATCCCCAAGGCCATCCAGTGCTCCAACAGATCACCCTGGCCATTCCATGCTCCAACAGATCACCCTGGCCATTCCATGCTCCAACAGATCACCCTGGCCATTCCATGCTCCAACAGATCACCCAGGCCATTCGGTGCTCCAACAAATCACCCAGGCCATTCGGTGCTCCAACAGATCACCAAGGCCAATCGGTGCTCCAACAGATCACCCAGGACATTCGGTGCTCCAACACATCACCAAGGCCAGTCACTGCTCCCAACGGATCACCAAGGCCAGTCACTGCTCCCAACGGATCACCAAGGCCAGTCACTGCTCCCAACGGATCACCAAGGCCAGTCACTGCTCCCAACGGATCACCAAGGCCAGTCACTGCGCCAACAGAGAACCAAGACAATTCAATTTTTCTACAGATCACCAAGAGTCAGGATTTGGTTAGGAAATGATAGCAAGTTTTGTGCCTGTTTTGTCTAAATACATAAAACCAACCAATCACAGGGGTTATACTTTTATCACACCATTGTATAAGGAGTGGTTGGCATTAGGTTGGAGTCATGTGGTTTATATGTGTCTCCTCCAGGTTGGATGAAGCGATTGCTGCAGCCGCTCTGACCAGTTTGTGCTCCACCCCCCTGGTGTTAGGAAGTGATTTCAGCCCAGCAGGTACCACTCTTCACCCTCTGTATTATGTCTGTAAATGTGCTGGTGCCACATAAATGATGGACACTTGCTAGATATTTCGTTGTGTGCATGTTTTTTTTTTATGGGCCAGTTAATTCAGCACAACTTGGAGCACACTTTGTAAAGTACTCCTAAAACATGTTGAAATACTTTTTTGCCTTTTTTTTACCGAAAACATAAATGAAGTGTCTATTTACATGAGTCACTTGGCAGTGCCCCCACAGAGAGTCACCAAAAGAGCTCCATGCAGGGAGCATACACAGGAAGAGAGTTGACCCTTCCCAAAATCATCTGTGCATATAAAGGACTGCTGGAACTCCTAAATATGTTACTTGTGGGTTAACACTGGATTTCAGTGAAAAACTATAAATCTTTCTGTTCAGAGTCTACACCGGTGGAGACTGCTGGCAGATGTTGTTAATCATGGAACAGTCAGGAGTGTGTTTGTAAACAGACCTAAGACTCGATTTTTAGCTGTTATTAGTGTAATTTAAAAAATAAAAAAAAAGCAATAGATCATTTTAACATAGAATCTTGTGCTTTTTCACACCATGAAGAGAACTTATAGTGAGGTAAATGGCCCTTTAACTTCAAGTTTCTTAACGTCATCTGATACAATTCTTCATTGGTACAGTGGTTCAAAAGGGGTGGAGGGCAGTGAGCCGAAAAGACCAATAATAAATTGGGGTTATAGGTAACATGATGACTTGTTCTAAAATGTAATCATTTATCTAGTGTAACAAAATTAAGTTAAATAAAACTTTCTTTTTTTTTTTTTTAACATATATGCACACCATACTGTATTCACTAATGTATGTGTCCAAATCAATTGTGATGCCAATGTACGAATATCAGATTATTTGAGACACAAATAATTCTGGTAAATTCCCATTGTGCATATTGTAAATATTATGTCATTAAAACATAATTGATTTATCCAAAGCAGGTTTTATATCTATTACGTTATATGGATCTGGAATTGGGTAACGTATCCACTACGTCTGCTCTACTTCCAGCTGCATTTGGTTTTATGGGAATGTCTTGGGAGATTGTGGCACTGGAGTAGATGACATAGCCTTTACAGAGAGGGCTTTCTTTAGTATTCTGGATGGCTTGATACAAGCTGCCCCAGGTTGTCCTCTGCTACAGTGTGAACCATATTTGCCACTTGAGAAACAAAACAAAGTCAGAGGTGCTCAATCAGAGAATGAAGTAAGTAGGTGGATCTTGATCTCTCAGAAGATCATTGAATTCTAATCTTGTATACTCCTGAAGGTGCTGCTAGGTCTTTGTTAGAATATGGACCTAATACAAAATAACATCTATGCTCCTGTTTGCCATTCTTGAGACTCATGATTAATAAAGCAGAACACAGAAGTAACACGCATACACAATAATGTGTATAAACCGGATTATTTTCTTCCAAGTCAATGAAAAATAACTATATTATAGAAAAGTGGTACCTTTTTTATATGGGCAGAGGTTGCATTTAGATCGAGGAGCTCTCCAGAGATTCAGCTTTGCTTCAAGGGAAAAGTTATTTTATTTTTAAAGCAGGGAGCTATAACAATCTAATGTGTATATAAATTTCACCTCAAAAAAAATTGTATGAATGTTTAACAGGAAGCAGAACAAAGTTTTCTACCTTTTCTTTACAACCAATGATGCCACAAGGCCAATCTGGGGCAGGGGGGCTTTAATCCTCCTCCTCGGGATGGTCTCTGCAGGCAGTGCTGGAAAGTCCCCGTGATCCTCTTCAGTTTCTGGCAAACTAAAGAGAGTCCTTAATACAGAACATGAGGCTCCAAGAATGGCGCCAACACTCTGTGCCAAAAACCAGTCCATAAAGTACCGAGTGAGAAGACAGATACCTCCTCAGTACACAGTGCTCAAGTTCATCAGCCAACAGCTCCTTGCATGCATGAATGGCCTCAGAGGGAGACTCCCCTGAGTGACCATCCTTGCAGTGTCCTTGTTCCTGTTGGTTGGTCTCTTTGATGACACGTCCCATACAAGTTCAGCAGTTTCCTCTGGGAGACCAGGAAACAGATAGTGTCCTTACAGAGCTTGTAGGTGACTTTTGGGGTCCTCAGGTCTGACTTTATGCTCTCAAGATGGAGCTGCCTCACTGGTAAAACCATTGGGTGGTTCAGTTGTAAGTGAAGGATCTGTGCCACTTGTCCCAGCAAAGCTTTCTCCAGAGCGGTAGCAGGAAGAAATGGGACATGACCACTCCTGCAGATCCCTGGTCATGGTGTCTTAAGAGTCCTGTGCATACAGTTGCACCATCCTTGTACATTAACGTGCATTGTAAAAACATATAGAAAAAATGGGATTACAGAGGTTTTATTAAGGAAGTTCCTGAGCAGTTGGGAGTATAGACCTAAAGAATAGAATATTTGGCTGATATATTTTCCCCTGCAGACTGTATCGGTGAGCCATGCGGTGACCTCACAACAGTATCATCCAGTTGCAGCAGTACCAATAGTTGTGAGCTTTACATTGATGTGTCCAACTCCATCACACCATCCCCAACCCCGCACTCTGCACCTCCTTCTGCACTAACTGATGCTGGACTTGAAGATTTGGACACCACCCACTTCCTATTTGGTGATCCCATACCCAGGAAGAGAAAGGTAATGCATGTTTCCTTAAGCTGTTCTTATGTCCTCCTTCCCTCTTAGGTCATACTCATACATCTTCTCTCTCTATAGAACTCAGCGCGCAGGATGTATCGCTGTCTGTGGAAGAATTGTGGAAAAGTTCTTAGCACATCCTCTGCCATCCAGAAGCATGTGCGGGCTGCACACCTGGGGTGCGTGTTATATGGGTGGGAAAAGTTGGTTCTGGGAATGACGAGGATTGGCTTGCCTTGGTAAAGAGTGTTTGGGGGCTATTATTTCAAAATCCATTTATTCATATTATCAGCATTGCTGTTTTTTTTTGTTTTTTACTGATTTTATGATGGTTCTGTGTTGAACATGGCAGGTAAAATGATTAAGGATAAAAGTATACTCACCTACCATCTTTAGAAACCTCTCCAAAGTTCTTCTGACCTATGGTCATGACCCCGAAATAAGTTGTAAAAATACTAATGTAAGTACAGTGGATATAAAAAGTCTACACACCCCTGTTAAAATGTCAGGTTTCTGTGCTGTAAAAAAATTAGACAAAGATAAATCATTTCAGAACTTTTTCCACCTTTAATGTGACCTATAAGGTCTATTAGCACGGTACATTTTGACTTGGCAAGATTTGCCCACTCTTCTTTGCAAAAACACTCCAAATCTGTCAGATTGCGAGGGCATCTCCTGTGCACAGCCCTCTTAAGATCACCCCACAGATTTTCAATCGGATTCAGGTCTGGGCTCTGGCTGGGCCATTCCAAAACTTTAATCTTCTTCTGGTGAAGCCATTCCTTTGTTTATTTGGATGTATGCTTTGGGTCGTTGTCATGCTGAAAGATTAAGTTCCTCTTCATGTTCAGCTTTCTAGCAGAAGCCTGAAGGTTTTGTGCCAATATTGACTGGTGTTTGGAACTGTTCATAATTCCCTCTATCTTAACTAAGGCCCCAGTTCCAGCTGAAGAAAAACAGCCCCAAAGCATGATGCTGCCACCACCATGCTTCACTGTGGGTATGGTGTTCTTTTGGTGATGTGCAGTGTTGTTTTTGCGCCAAACATATCTTTTGGAATTATGGCCAAAAAGTTCAACCTTGGTTTCATCAGACCATAACACCTTTTCCCACATGCTTTTGGGAGACTTCAGATGTGTTTTTGCAAAATGTAGCCTGGCTTGGATGTTTTTCTTCGTAAGAAAAGGCTTTCGTCTTGCCACTCTACCCCATAGACCAGACATGAAGAATACGGGAGATTGTTGTCACATGTACCACACAGCCAGTACTTGCCAGATATATCTGCAGCTCCTTTAATGTTTCTGTAGGCCTCTTGGTAGCCTCCCAGACCAGTTTTCTTCTTGTCTTTTCATACATTTTGGAGGGAGCTCCAGTTCTTGGTAATGTCACTGTTGTGCCATATTTTCTCCACTTGACGATGCCTGTCTTCACTGTGTTCCATGGTATATCTAATGCCTTGGAAATTCTTTTGTACCTTCTCCTGACTGATACCTTTTAACAATGAGATCCCTCTGATGCTTTAGAAGCTCTCTGTGGACCATGGCTTTTGCTGTGGGATGCGACTAAGAAAATTTCAGGAAAGACCAACTAGAGCAGCTGAACTTTATTTGGGGTTAATCAGAGGACCTTTAAATGATGACAGGTGTATGCTGACTCCTATTTAACATGATTTGGAATGTGATTGCTTAGTTCTGAACACCGCTACATCCCCAGTTATAAGAGGGTGTGCAGACTTATGAAACCACATTATTTTTCTTTTTTTTTCTTTTTTCCACCTAAAAGATTTCAGTTTGTTTTTCAATTGAGTTGTACAGTTTATAGGTCACATTAAAGGTGGAAAAAGTTCTGAAATGATTTATCTTTGTCTAATTTTTTTATAGCACAGAAACCTGATATTTTAACAGGGCTGTGTAGACTTTTTATATCCACTGTATATACAATATTTTTATGTGTACAAATCTATAAACTCTAGGTCCTAGCTACTATTTCACCCTGTCTCCAAGCATAAGAACATACTTGGTCAGGAGACAAGAGAATATATACATGTACAAGTGGACCCCGTTTAACACTACCTGGTTAAACACTGATTTAATAAAAAGCTGTTTTTGCCTGACACGTCCCGATTATCACTGATTTGATACTTGTTTATCATTCCAAAACACCAAGAGCCTGGAATGGAATTTTAAAATTGAGTTTGTTTGTGATTAGGGAATTACCCAGACTAACACGGTTTTGTTTAGCACTTGATCTTCTAGGAACGCATTAAACGGGGTATGTCTGTATTTTGCTTTATTCAGAATCCCTATATTAAATCTGTTTTAGCCTCTAATTATCTACCGGAGTGTTTTTGTCTCTCCTAGTAGATGATGGTCTCTCAGAATAGATGGTGGTGTCTCCTAGTAGATGTCTATTATATGGTGTCCCTAGTAGATGGTCACTCCTATTTGATGATGGTCTCTCCTACATGGTCTCCCTAGTAGATGGTCACTCCTAGAAGATAATGATCTCACCTAGAAGATGATGATCTCACCTAGAAGATGATGATCTCTCCTAGAAGATGATGATCTCTCCTAGAAGATGATGATCTCTCCTAGCTGATGGTCTTTCCTAGCTGATGGTCTTTCCTAGCTAATGGTCTCTCTTTGCTGATGGTCTCTCTTAGCTGATGGTCTCTCTTAGCTGATGGTCTCTCTTAGCTGATGGTCTCTCTTAGCTGATGGTCTCTCTTAGCTGATGGTCTCTCTTAGCTGATGGTCTCTCTTAGCTGATGGTCTCTCTTAGCTGATGGTCTCTCTTAGCTGATGGTCTCTCTTAGCTGATGGTCTCTCCTAGCTGATGGTCTCTCCTAGCTGATGGTCTCTCCTAGCTGATGGTCTCTCCTAGCTGATGGTCTCTCCTAGCTGATGGTCTCTCCTTTGCTGATGGTCTCTCCTTTGCTGATGGTCTCTCCTTTGCTGATGGTCTCTCCTTTGCTGATGGTCTCTCTTTGCTGATGGTCTCTCTTTGCTGATGGTCTCTCTTAGCTGATGGTCTCTCTTAGCTGATGGTCTCTCTTAGCTGATGGTCTCTCTTAGCTGATGGTCTCTCTTAGCTGATGGTCTCTCTTAGCTGATGGTCTCTCTTAGCTGATGGTCTCTCTTAGCTGATGGTCTCTCCTAGCTGATGGTGTCTCTTAGCTGATGGTCTCTCCTAGCTGATGGTGTCTCCTAGTAGTTGATGGTCTCTCCTAGATGATCTCTCCGAGTAGATGGTCTCGCCTAGTAGTTGGCATCTCCAACATGGTCTCTCTCAAATGGGTTTTTAACCTGTTCATCACAAAACATTCTTGTTAACAAATCATTGAATATCAGGGAGACACTTAATGAAGTCCTTTATCCATTTCTATCTTTGATATGCACATCCCTTGGAGAGCATTTCACCTTTTGATATGCAGATTTCTAATCGGCATCCTATATGTGACATCTATACTTTCATTATAAATTCTGTTCTTTTAGATCTTGCAACATTTAGTTACCTTCAGTGTGTTTCTAATGTTCTTCATATTGTGTCCGTGATGGTCTTCAGTGTTTTATCAATAGTATTAGCTGTTTGTAGCTCTACATGTATATAGTATCTGGCATGACATGTATATAGTAGATCCCACTGTGCCAGCAGTGGGATATAGCCAATATTAATTATTGACATTGGACCGCGGCCGATTTATACTTTTTGCATCCCACTGCTGGCACGCTCCTGAATGTGGTGGTTCCAGCTGTATTCAGTGCTGTTTTTCTTACCAGGCGTCCCTCCGAGCAGGAGCACAGTGATGGCGAGGAGGACTTTTACTACACAGAGACGGATGTGAATGTGGAAACTCTGACTGACAGCCTCTCCAGCCTAACCCCCACCTCGCCAACCTCCTCTGGACCCCCATCCTTCCCCTGTGTGGGGTCATATGGTGAAGCAAACGGCACAGCGTTTCCTCTAGTATCCCTCCTCAGCCGGTCAGCCCCGAGCACTCTGTGCCATGTGCACACGGACCATGCCTATCAGGTGAGTGGAGTGACGTGTTTATCTTCACTTCTTCTTAATGTATTGAAGAGGTTCCATAGCAGTGATGCTTGGATACCCGTGTGGGGTAATTACACGCTGGGACTCCATTGAGGCCTGGTAGTACTAGCTGTGCTTGGAATATCATTATCTAGCTAGTGAATTGGCTTTACAGCTCATGTACACATGTAGTATGTGTGTGTGCATTAAACATGTGTTCCATCTCCTCAGACTCTCTCTCCTGTCAGTGTCTGCACAACAAAATGCAGCTTGTCATGGACGCCGCCTCCCCTCCTTATCAAGGCTCCTCCGGTGAGTACAGTGCGTGTGCACATACATATATGTCAGATATGTTATAGTAACATGTACAGAGAGAAACTCGGCAGAATGACAGCTGTGTACACTGTTGGGTCATATGAGGACAGCACCCACATTCATTGATCCGTTCAGTATGATCATACTTTATTTGTAGCTATAGATAGTGTTTTAAAGTTTGCATTAAATGACCACTATTTTAGGAAAAAACGTGCATATTTGCAAAGTATTTAACAAAGCAGCAGTGTAAGTCATGATCATAAAGCCAAAGAAAATCTTAATTTTATATAAACACAATTTCCATCTTGTCTGACTTGAGCACTTCTTGATATATTGTATACTGATGGCAATTTTTTATTTACTGAACAGCCGAGGGAAAGTAGTGGGGGGATTTGTTAAATCTTTGGAGTTTTTTTTGTAATTAACACCTCATAAAAAGGCAGCTTGTAACAATAACTGCAAGCCCTGTCCAGCAGAAATGTAAACTCCCCTCTCACAAATACAACTTTCACCAAAGTAACATGGATGCCTCCAGCGTCCAGTAGCAGCATCAAAGAAATCATGGCTCAGTGAGTTTTTAAACATATGTTTCTTTTAATATGGTCCTTTTTAAATAAATTATTTGGAGAGTCTCAACACTGCCACAAACACGCAGCAAAGCTCTGATCATGAATGCAAAAATAACCCACAAGTCCCAAATTATGATGTATAATGAGATGGGGACATTGAACACCAAAATGTCAGAATTAAAGTCAGAGAATGTCATCATTAGCATGTATTTTAGCTTCTATGTAGAGGCAGTTTGGTTCCTCTGGCCACAACCCTTTCACAAAAAATAATTGTAAGAGTCCCTTTTGTCATGTGATGTCTTTAGAGCAGTACTTACCAATGTATGTTATAGGCCATGTGCTCTTGTAAAGATACTTTGCATGGATGAATGTTTCAGATATAAAATAAGGCAACGTGAAGAAATAAAACCGGGGTAGTCGTAAAGGCTCATAGTAATGGTGTCGTGGCCCAACCAGATATGGGCCCCCTACAAATGGTATCAACCTGGAACAGTAAGTTATTTGACAACCGGCAACTCACTGAGGCCTTTGCCCACAGCCCCCCTCAATTCTGGTAGGGAATTTACATCATTTGTAAGCTTCAGATGTTCCCAAATGTTATATATGCCATGGACACCTTTGTTGAACGCCATGTTATTGTGTTTAAGAGGGTTGCCTTGGGTTTGGTGAGATCCATGTAGCACTTTGCTGAGATTGGGATGGCATTAGTTCATTGATCCCTTATAATGATCCCCAGACTTGGAGTTGAGTATGGGTGATCGATTTATATGTGGATGAAATGACAAATGTTCAAAAAATGAGGTGGCACTCGGAACAATGTGAAATTGAGATTGCACTCGGCGCGCTGTAAGGTGTATGGGGAATCAAATTACTCCTGAGTGAGGACTTCCACCACCAAAATGTCCCATGCTTGAGACCATGAAAGTAGCATTAACTTATAGGGTCTTATGGGAATGTAGGGTGATTCGCGGGACGTGCTTTGATTTAATATCACCAGAACATTGAAATCTGCGAAAAAGAGGTCAATATCCCCAACCAATTTGCAATATCCAGGAATCATATTGCATGTTCAGAATTTGGGTGGTGGAGTATGCCATTTACCATTGATTTAAAGGGGTGTTTTTATTGTATCCTGCCTCTCTTCTATATTTGAGTTCAGGGTTACGGTTGGAATGGTACAATTGAGTTAAACTTCTGGCAAGAACCTCCTCTTGACTACATTGATCTGTCTCTAAACATAAAGGAAATATTTGGGTTTGTGTGGGAGGGAGAATCAAATAAATCCTATGGCCATTGGGTGTTTTATTGAAGGCCTTGAGTTGGGTTAATGTGTAGCCCTGAAACTATTGTAAATCTTGGACAACCCTAATAGATTCAGAGGCATGATGGTGGATTTTCTGATGGCTAAATCGATATTTCGGCATTAGTGTGTTATTTCCTGCATCTGGAACCATCGTATGTCAGGTATCAATTGGAGGAGTTCAACTGAGTGTCCAACAAAGTACCAGATAAGACAGCCCTGCCTACTGTATTATGAGAATCCATATTAGGGGGGCGTCAGGGTCACTTCACTCTAGTTTATATATTTTTTATAGTGATGGTAAATGCCCTTGTAGAGCAGCACCTCAATCATATGGCCAACTAATGCACAATATCATGCCCCATGGTCAAGACTGGACACTTGCTGGATCTTGTTTGGGGCTTGTTGTCCCTGTATAAAATCTACTTGATCAGTTGAATTACTTGTACAGGGTTGTAATTTCAGCCAGTTCTTTATTACCTTCCATTATGTATCGAGACTGGTTAAACAGTCGGAATGTAATCATCCAATGATCTTGTAATAGGCAACTGGAGTGCTTAAAGGGCCATGTGTCTATAGGATCTGGTATCACGATGTGCTGAGAAGGTGGTGAACATGGTATAGGGTCACTGTAGTCTTCCTGCAGCAGGGTTTTCTTTATGTTCTTTTAATACTGTGTCAGTAATTTGTGTAACGTGGTGGTATCTTAAATAGATTTTAATTATCAATTTGCAGTTAGATATATGGTGATATTTCTAACTTCAGCAGTGATATCGAACATTTGCCACACAAACAATCGCCGTAATAATTGGTCTGGGCCGCACAATCCTCCCACAGAACTTTAGGTAGGTGTCCAGATGGTCTCAGACATCAGGCGAGGAGCCTCATTTTAGAGGAGCTGGAGTATTTCTTGGCAACAGTCTTTGGATGAAATAGCAGCATCACCTGAATCACTAGTGTCTTACGCACCTTCCCAAAACTTACAGGTCTGCCCTCCGCTGCTGGCCACGGTTACTGATCCCAAGCCGCGTGTGGGACCCAGGTGAGCGCTCTTACTCTCTCGCTTCTCTCTCACGCTGTGTCTCTCACACCTGGTGTGCTCTGTCTCTGCATCACCTCATCACACTGAACACTCTCGCTGGCTGATCTGTGTCCTCACTCGTTCTTCTTTCACCACTATGTCCTTCTCACCTCTTCCATTGCTAGGAAGCCTCGCGGTGAAGCCAAGAAATGTCGCAAGGTTTATGGGATGGACCGGAGGGACCTATGGTGCACGGCGTGTCGCTGGAAGAAAGCCTGCCAGAGGTTCATAGACTGACCACCTTGCCGGCCGTGAGATTTGTATCACAGGGTTCTTTTCAGTCTGATGGACAAGTCAGGACCTCGGGAATTTTATTTGTGACATTTTTATGAATGAATTGTTATTTACACTTTGTACAGCCAGCACTGACCAGCTGGCCATTGGGGGGGGGTTCGGTCACTTACCGTCCTGTGCTCCGAGGGATGGGAAATTCTATTTTTATGATGGATGAAGTGGATGCAGGGACGGAGGGTTGGGTGTATGTGTTACTATTAATGTCTTGCTGCACATTTCTCTGCACTTTGAGGCCCTACAGTGTAGTGGCAGCTCCTGTACACGAGCACAGGGGCTGCACACAGGGTATATAGGTTCCAATCTTAAAGGCCACTGCACCTTAGGAGATAAGGTCGAAAGGCGGGTGGAGTGGCAATGTATTTCTTTTATGGAAATGCTGCTGAATTGATGGCTTTATAGGCATTTTTAGTGAGGGTTTGAAATGTGCGAGCTCTCCCTGAAACTGCTTTATTTAGAATAAGGCTGCACCAATCTAAGCACTTGGTCCTGCTTTGGTCCTGCTGTGCGGGCTTGAGTGATGTCATTGGTGCGTTTATACATTTGATTACCGTGTAAGGGTCATTGGATCTACTCCATACCCTTTATCTTTTCATTTTTAGGTATAGGATTATTCTGCTATTTTTCTGATGATGCTTTTGTAGGAGATGAGACACAGCGGGAGATTGCTGGCCCCTGGCCCCATGAAGCAGGTCAGGTCAGTAGTTGTGTGGTTGGTCACGTCTCCATCCTCATTATCTATGCAGTGTCTTGTGGGAGGGTTGCAGGAGCTTTACAAGCAATAACTAAATGCCTATAAGCAAGTCAGCTCTACGTCCAGTTTAAACATTTAAACCATTTTCCCACGATTTCCAAGTCTGATGCTAAACACACTAAACTTCCAAAGCTTCAATCACGCATTTAAAGAAACGCTCTTGTTGTTTAAAAAAGCTCCTATGGTAATGTCTTAAGATT
Source organism: Discoglossus pictus (assembly GCA_027410445.1). Taxonomy (NCBI): domain Eukaryota; kingdom Metazoa; phylum Chordata; class Amphibia; order Anura; family Alytidae; genus Discoglossus; species Discoglossus pictus. Next base: position 56,139 of record JAPZIH010000995.1, read on the forward strand.
ATGGAAGTTATGTGAGCTCCATCCATTGTTACTGCTGGAGAAGAGTGAGGGGGATTCATGTCTTTGGTGCTTTTAGGTTGTGGCACCAACCCCTTCTCCTCCACATGATCAGAAGCAGATTGTTATATTGTAAATTGCAAGTCCTGCTTCTGCAGAAATGTAAATGCACCTCCCATTCATATTAGCTTCAGCAAATTATGGATGCCTCTAGGGAGAGATATATCATTTTGAGTGTGTTTTCGTTAGAGGTGGGGGAGATAATGATGTTGCCTACTAACCTGACATGTTAAATGGCTTCAGTGTTCCTTTAAGGAAGGAGCATGTTCATAGGATAGAGCATATTTAGGACTGGAGTCCTCAGGAAGTCGATACAAGCCACTGCCTGTCAAGAGGGGGTATATACTAGGACTAGACCGCTCAAGAAGTAGAAGAGTTATTTGGGGTCTTGTAGACCGAGGTACCTGTCAGTGCATTATTGCAGGCAATTGCACTTAGAGTCTCTAGGACTAGGGGGGGTATCACTGTGAGGTGAGGTCGGAGAGCTAAGGAGGTATTAATGTGAGATGTGGTAACTGGGGCAATTCTTCTGTTCAGTCCTCAACGTTGTATTTAGACGGGATTGGCGGGTAAGTTGTACCTGAACATGTGATGCAGGGCCTGGAGGTCCCGCTGACTTTGCACAACCAGTGGTGGAGGATCCACTGGGACTTTAGGAAGCTTTGATACGTTTGTTAATGCAGGTTATGTTCTGCTGTGATTTTATTTTGTGTGTGCGTGTTGGATACATGGTGTCCGAGTCCATAAGCTCAGCGTGTCCTTGGTGTGACTGGGGGTGGATTTTGCATGAAATAGGGTCTTTGGATTGATCTGAAAGTGCAGGCATAGTGTGAACTGGGATTGCTGAAGGTCTGGCTACTCCTCCTCTGATATTACTCTGCCAGGAAATCCCAAGAGCTTACTAGAATCTGCTTGTTTGTGAAAAGACTATGAGGTAAACAAAGGGTTCACAGGGTGGTGGGGAGGGATGGATGCACAGGAACAGACTTGGTACTTCCTAAGAGAGATGCACAAGGAGAGAGCTGAATATCAGTGCCGGAGCAATGTGGGGGGGGAGATGCATGGTGAGGGCGAGGCGGTGCCCTGTGTTGTGCGAGCGGGGGAGATGCATGGTGAGGGCGAGGCAGTGCCCTGTGTTGTGGGAGATGCATGGTGAGGGCGAGGCAGTGCCCTGTGTTGTGCGAGGGTGGGAGATGCATGCATGGTGAGGGCGAGGCAGTGCCCTGTGTTGTGCGAGGGTGGGAGATGCATTCATGGTGAGGGCGAGGCAGTGCCCTGTGTTGTGCGAGGGTGGGAGATGCATGCATGGTGAGGGCGAGGCAGTGCCCTGTGTTGTGCGAGCGGGGGAGATGCATGGTGAGGGCGAGGCAGTGCCCTGTGTTGTGCGAGCGGGGGAGATGCATGGTGAGGGCGAGGCAGTGCCCTGTGTTGTGCGAGCGGGGGAGATGCATGGTGAGGGCGAGGCAGTGCCCTGTGTTGTGCGAGCGGGGGAGATGCATGCATGGTGAGGGCGAGGCAGTGCCCTGTGTTGTGCGAGGGTGGGAGATGCATGCATGGTGAGGGCGAGGCAGTGCCCTGTGTTGTGCGAGAGTGGGAGATGCATGCATGGTGAGGGCGCGGCAGTGCCCTGTGTTGTGCGAGCGGGGGAGATGCATGCATGGTGAGGGCGCGGCAGTGCCCTGTGTTGTGCCCCATGCAATCTGACAGATGGGTTCTAAAGGACGGGTCAGTGAAAGCTGTATCTTGTGACCATGGCCCACTAATGAGCCGGCCGTGTCATTGAGCAAACCATTTTGAGAACATTAGATAAACCTGTACAGCCCACTTGGATTTTTTCTAGTGCATTCTGATTGGATGGCTTCATTCTTAAACAGCAGCATGGAATCACAGCTGTGACTGGGCCAAGTACACATGAGCTGTCCTAATGAGGAAATATAAATGACTTGAAACGTACATGGTATCTACTCCATGGGGTCTGTAGAGTCCATTTAACACTTTCACTGCAATTGATACTGTGCTGGGCTGTGACAGAGTTAAAGTGACAGTTCTGGTGAGTGTAGAGATTAAAAGGGATACATCGAATAGAATAGAATTACAACTGGAGAGAGAGGAGTGTTAAAAATGCTCCCATTATGGCCACTATCTTTTTATTATTAATATTTATTAACTTTTATTTGTAACGCGCCAACATATTTCATAGCGCTGTACAGGAGAAAACAAAAAAACACCATGTTTACAAGCAGAAGAAGAGTGTGCCCAATTGGTGTATTTAAAAATGTATCTTATTGGCAACGCTCTTCTTCATCACACAACTCCGAGAGATAACCCAAGGCCTCTGATAAAACGCGTGAGAGGAGGAGGTCCTGCCCTGTGCAGATTATTTGGCCTAATTTTAAGCAAAAAATATTTAAAATGTCTATTCAACATAATAATTCTAACCAGTTGCAATTCTATTTAGTTGTATGTGTAGTTTTAATTTCTGTAATAACTGTAACAGTTTACCCTTAGTGATATGGACAGGAGCATGAACTTGTGAGGGGTCTTTGAGCATCAGGATTGTAGGAAGGATTTGAGTGGGGGTCATGGTCAGGGAGTGGGGGTCTTGCACATTCCAAAGTTTTTATTATGTTACGTAGAAATAACTGTAGATCTGAATACTCCAATATCTTGCACTATTTGTGGCTGGAGGTCGGGTGGCAGCCATTAACCCTTTCCTCCAGTGACTGCACTGTGACAATGTCTGACATTCACAGTGTCACCATGTGGAAAATAACGTGCCAAGGACGCAGTGAAACGGTCCGATCCACGAAAAATAAAGACTTTCATTTTGTACTTGTCGCTTTCATGTCTTTACATATCAGGGATAGTCTGTTTTGACATTAGGTCCTTTAAGCTGCTCCCCTTGATGGGAGAGATAATTGCCCTAATTAAAGGCAAAGAACAAGAGTATTCAGTTCAAATAAGGAAAGTCACCTGACAGAAACTCCTTTAACCTGCTGAAACCAAAATGGCTGATTTCATTAATATAAATATACTAAATTATATTTTTTGCATATTTTAAGTGTAGTCTTCCCAAACAGTAAAAATCCCTGTCCCACAATACTTGGCCTCCCTCTGCTGGGTGAGGAGAGGTAGTGCAGGTATGGACCCCGCCTGCCATATCTCATTCTCTACCCCCCAGATCATGTAGGTACCACACACACGCAGCTAGCAGCAGTTTTGTGATTTATTGAAATTGATTGATTTGCGATTATTTCTAATCTAACCCAGTCAGAGAATCCACCGACATCCAAGCAAAGAAATTCCAGAGTCCATAACAGTCTCTGCTCTTCCCACCCACCTACCCAAATATTAAACGTCCATCACAAACACAAGTTTATAATTATTCATAGATTCAATATAGTATATTCCCAACAAACAAAAATCAACATTGCACCAGCTCGCAACTTCGTTGACATGTTTGAAAATGTGTTTGGAAAAAAAATAAATAATATATATTTATATATGAAAGCTTACACTCAGATAGTAAAGAAAGACACCCTCACATCCAGAACACCAGACTGCAGGTACAAGCGGCGGCAGATTCTGCGTCTGTCACCAATGACGATTCCAGTTGTTGTTAAAAGAAATTATGTAGAAATATTACTTTAATCAGAAAGAAATAGGTTCCTAAAACCAATGGTTGGAGACTCCCGGGTGTAATTGTGACTCCTGTCTACCTTTCGGTTTAATGCCTTGAGAGGCTGAGGCAGACATTGGACCTTGGGCGGCACCCAATAATAAACCCTAATTCTGCATCCCACCTATAATAAATAGAATCTGCTGTATTTATTACAAGCGCGCGGCTCCCGGGACCCTTTTGCATTAAGGTCAAGTACATAGCTGGCTCTGTATAAATAGCAATAAGTTAGAGAGGCCCCGTGCCAGTGTACCCGAGAGTGCCCACCGGTGCTTCCGCACAGGCCCCTCGTGTCCAAGTATTACACACAATTTAATCACGTCCTTGTTGCTGCTCTGTTTTAAGTGCAAAGATGATGGAGCCAATTGTTTTTGTTACAAAATCAGATAAGTGGAATGTTATTAAGTCCAGGGCCATGAGATCATGGAGGAGTCAGTGTGGCTGGGCACGGGCATCGCACACAGATTGTGTTCAGCAATTAGAAAATATTATAAAGGTAGAAAAACAGCAGCTGAACGGGCAGGCGGGTCTGGTGCTCGGGAACAAGGATAAAAATGCAAAAATAAAAACAAAAGAAATCTAGTTCTTCAAGAAAACCCCTGCAATCACTGTCCTACCAGTCAAGAGGCATTAGGGGCCCAGTGCACACCTCTTATCGCACCTGCAGTGCCTCAGGGGGAGGTGAAAGTGTTAAACTGTTTTCCTAGTGTGTGCCAGCACCGAGAAATGCCAGACCGGTAGGGGGGCAGGTGATGGAGCCCACTCCTGTGCCAGTTACACCCTAGGCTATCCAGGTAAACTCCTTGATTCCTTCTCCTCTGACATCAGGGGTGCAGTCCTCGATCTCATCATCCTCCAGTATGACATCATCCTGCGAGGTGTCCACCTCATCTTTCCATTTGATGTCGTCATCCTCCTCCCCTACCATGTCATCATCAACCTTAAGTTCATCAACATCTTCAAGATAATGACCCTCCCCTGAATACATGGCATCTGGGGAGTGCCCACCCATGGCCCCAGCATGACCCATGCCCCGGCCAGCACAGTCCACGCACACGCCATGCCGCCGGGAACCATGCTTGATACCCACGCTGGCAGCGGACATGAAGACTCTGTTACACACCTTGCACACATACTTCTTGTCTTTACTGTGCACCTGAGGAAGAAGCAGACCGGATTGTTACTACAGATTCAATGTGCCAGGGAAGTAGGGGGCATACAGTAAGATGGACGCCATGGGCACCGGGACCAGTATACTTGTTACTACTCTATGACACCGCCAGTGGGTAGAGGCACAAGACCCTGGGAATATTACCCAGTTTCTCAAAATCTTACACCTCAGACTTAATATGGAAAACATGGATTTATTTTGGAGAAATATTGGAAGAGACAAAATAATCAATTTATAACTATTTCCAGCAGAATCCATTTTGTTTTAAATTATTTATGTGGTATGTGCAAGACTGTCTTAGATATAGAGATATATAAACTGATAAGACAGATAGATGGCACTAGTGAGGTACCAGCCCCACACAGAGGAGATCCATTTATTATTGAAACACCTGTCTGTGTAATCCATCCTTTGCATGGGTTAAAGCTGTATAATACAGCAGGCCGGATTAAAGAGTGACAACTAGGTGGGCTCATTTGCATGTCCCCATCCACTTTCCCAGAGTGCAGTGCAATAACTATTTATCAGAATTCTGAACGAGAAATTAGTTCAAAATACTTAATTTAGAGGTTTAAAAAAAGTGAACACAAATATAGTATGTAATGACTCTATATACAGGCGAGCAGCGCTATATAAGTGGCCCAGGTGGGTCCCTGTACAGACAGCTGGCCAGGTGTCCCCTGGAGCGTACATACAAGATCTTATGACGGTGGAGGGACAGATGGCCGTGACAGCAGAGGACACTCCAGGAAGGCTCAGGCTCCGCTGTCATGGCAACTGACTGATACTGAGGCTCCCAGTGCCGGGCGTGTCCCTGCGGGCTGGGGAAGGAGACGCTGACCATGTAGCCGGGCTGGCTGGAGACTCTGGGCTGAGATACTGTGAGCCCACCGGCACCACACCACATAAGTGCTGAAAGGGTTACATGGACGATCTGGACCACCCTCAAATCCTCTCATCTCAAGTGTTCATCTCAAGACTCCAATCCTCCCCCTCCATTCTCCCTAAGCTGCTAATGCTCTGCCCCTCCCCCATCAGACTGAGCCCTGAACATCTTCCCCACCCCCACGTCTAGTCAACCCACCTTCTCCCTGTAATCTACTAGTCCGTTGCCCCCACCTCACAGCCTCCAGCTCACAACCCACTCTTATGCTTTTAGACTGTGCCCCAATCACCTCATTAGAATCTCCCATATTCCTCTTTATGAAGCCTGTCACTAGTGAGACCCCACAGTATGGACCCACAAAACTGCCCCCCCCCCCCAACCTACACCCAACCCCCCCCCCCCCCCCCCCCAGACTAGGAGCCGTGAGTAAAGCCCCCATGAGAACGCCCCAACTGCACTTCATACAGTACACCGGCGGCTCCTGCATCAGCCCTCTGTGTGAGGTATAGGGGAGGGCTGCGCCGGGCTCCATCACACAGTGCGAAGGGGGAGGGCTGCGCCGGGCTCCATCACACAGTGCGAAGGGGGAGGGCTGCGCCGGGCTCCATCACACAGTGCGAAGGGGGAGGGCTGCGCCGGGCTCCATCACACAGTGCGAAGGGGGAGGGCTGCGCCGGGCTCCATCACACAGTGCGAAGGGGGAGGGCTGCGCCGGGCTCCATCACACAGTGCGAAGGGGGAGGGCTGCGCCGGGCTCCATCACACAGTGCGAAGGGGGAGGGCTGCGCCGGGCTCCATCACACAGTGCGAAGGGGGAGGGCTGCGCCGGGCTCCATCACACAGTGCGAAGGGGGAGGGCTGCGCCGGGCTCCATCACACAGTGCGAAGGGGGAGGGCTGCGCCTGGCTCCATCACACAGTGCGAAGGGGGAGGGCTGCGCCTGGCTCCATCACACAGTGCGAAGAGGGAGGGCTACGCCTGGCTCCTATTTTCTGTGCAATGACTTGTTTTTACTATATCCGGTCTCTCACATCAGTTCCATACAATGCCTGCCCAGTGTCTCCATGATTGCTCTCCTTGTGATTGCTCTATGTTACCCCAGTACGGTTTGTTGCGTCTGTGCCACGAGTACTACACAACGCCCTCTCTACAGTACAATGCCCGATCCATGCTCTCTGTACCCGGTGCCTTACCAGCGTGTGCCTTTTCATGTGCTCTCTGCGTGTGAATTTCTTGCCACAGATCTCGCAGGGGTATGGCCGCTCCCCGGTGTGGGACCTCATGTGCCGTTTCAGGATGCACTGGTGCATGGCAGAGAAGCTGCAATACGGGCACTTGAACTTCTTCCGGATTACGGTGAATTCATTTACTGGAAGGAGAAGGAGTGAGTGAGCACTTGGTAAATAAATGTATCCAACGCATACAGTGCAAAGGAACTGGAGGGCAGAAACTGCACAGTTTAGTAGACATACCCCTATTCTCCAGTTTGCCAGGTGTCACCATGACTTGGTTGCATGCTCATTACCCCTTTTGCTGGCCCCTCTGGAACTGAAATGGTTAGCCCTTTCCTTTGCAGAGGGGAGCTCAACATTAACCCCCATCTTCCCTCCACACTCCAGTGCCAGGTCACAATGAGATTAGGAGGAAGTCGGACCATCTGCTAATCAGTGTCCTCAGCTGCCCGAGAGGAATAGGCCATGAGAGGGGGCACTTGGAGAGAGGGGGCTGCTGCAGTGAGGAGGAGTGATGAGCGCCAGTGAGATGGAATGGAGGAAAGCAAGGGGTAGGCCGCATGTACCTAAGATGGCACTGTACATTGGAGTAATGGGAATAAGGAGAGAAAGCATGCATGGTCATTATTGGAGAGGACATTCATATTTACGAGATCACAAGGTACAAGACCCACACTCTACATACATAGACAGCTACCAATATAAAAATGGCAGCCGAACGGGCAGCATTGGCCACGGGTCCCACTAAACAATTCTTAGACATAAATAGATGCTTAAAGGTGTTGGCGCACCCAGGCATGCAGAAGGGGGCATCTTACTACAACCTTTTAGTAGGGTGAGGAAGGGTGAAGGTATCCAAGCATGCTTGGGAAAAGCACAAGACCATCCTTAAGCTTTAACCAAGACTGTTAGGTAAATAAAATGGGCAGATTAGATTGGCCATATTGGTTGTTAGGACTAATCTTGATCATGGACATGTGGGGGCCCTGTGGTCTATTGGGGAGCTACAGGTGTGACAGAGGTAGAAGAGAGGAACTTACGGGAGAGCGAGTGGGTACCTTTGGGGAGGTATTCAAACAGGAGGGAGTTCTCCTCCCCAAGGACATCAGCCTTCATGGAGAGGAGGCTGTTTTTGCTCATTAGGGCACTGCGCAGGTTGTTGACATTGGACACCTGCTGGTGATTCTCATCCTTTTCCAGGCCAATCGTATGTGACAAATAACTGGACTCTCCACCTTGCAGGGACTCCTCCCCCTGCGAGTACAGGTCAACGCGATCCTCCCGGCTGTCCGAACTACCCGGCTCAATAACCGTGACATCCTCACCTGAGGAAGAAGGACACATGAGAAAAAGGGGAGGACAATGAGACTGGCGAGGGGAGACCGAAGCGGAACCAGGAAAAGTGGATGTGCTGGGACTGGAAGGGGAAAATGAGCTAATAAGAGGAGACAATGGGGGGAAATGAGAGCATAGGGAGAGGAGGATGAGGGAAAAACAAAACAGAGAGTGGAGAATAGGAGGGCATGGAGAGCCCGGGGGAAAAACAGAGAAAGAATAGCAGAGCGAGTGGCCGAACAGATATGTGGAATGACCATGAGAGCCGTGTGGGGGAGGGGGTTATTTGTGTAGAAGAGGAAATAGGGGGGTCTGAAAACAACTTGATAGCACATCTGAGCGTGCATGGGAGCAGTTAGAGGAATATGGGGGAGAGGGCTCAGACTAGAATATGGACAGTATTGTGCGAGAACAAGAAAGGGAAGACATTAGTGTGGCCGATATGTGTGAGAGGAATAGGGGAAGGGGAGCAGTGAGATCAGGGACGCATGGAATATGGGGGAGAGGGCTCAGACTAGAATAGGGACAGTATTGTGAGAGAACGAGAAAGGGAAGACATTAGTGTGGCCGATATGTGCGAGAGGAATAGGGGAAGGGGAGCAGTGAGATCAGGGACGCGTGGAATATGGGGGAGAGGGCTCAGACTAGAATATGGACAGTATTGTGCGAGAACAAGAAAGGGAAGACATTAGTGTGGCCGATATGTGTGAGAGGAATAGGGGAAGGGGTGCAGTGAGATCAGGAACGCATGGAATATGGGGGAGAGGGCTCAGACTAGAATAGGGACAGTATTGTGCGAGAACAAGAAAGGGAAGACATTAGTGTGGCCGATATGTGTGAGAGGAATAGGGGAAGGGGAGCAGTGAGATCAGGAACGCGTGGAATATGGGGGAGAGGGCTCAGACTAGAATATGGACAGTAGTATTGTGAGAGAACAAGAAAGGGAAGACAGTGTGGCCGATATGTGCGAGAGGAATAGGGGAGCAGTGAGATCAGGGACGCATGGAATATGGGGGAGAGGGCTCTGACTAGAATATGGACAGTATTGTGAGAGAACGAGAAAGGGAAGACATTAGTGTGGCCGATATGTGTGAGAGGAATAGGGGAAAGGGGAGCAGTGAGATCAGGGACGCATGGAATATGGGGGAGAGGGCTCTGACTAGAATATGGACAGTATTGTGTGAGAACAAGAAAGGGAAGACATTAGTGTGGCCGATATGTGCGAGAGGAATAGGGGAAGGGGAGCAGTGAGATCAGGGACCATGTGAGACTAATGGGGAAGATGGTCTGTGGGGGAAGAAATAAATGGGAGGAGATGTGTTGTGGGGGGGGTGAGTGTGTGTGAGAGTAATGGAGGAGGAAAGGCTGTGAGCAGAAAAATGTGTGAAGAGGGGGGCTGTGAAAGCCGCGTGGAAGCAGAAACAAGTGTGTGAGCAGTGAATGGGAGGGGTGGACGCTGCTGGTAGATATTTCTATGAGGGGGAGAGGGGCATGCGAGAGACATGGGGGCAGAGGATTTAGGGGGCCCTTGTGAGGCAGTACTACAGACACTAAATCATTGCTGTTTGGGGTCTCTCAGCCAGAGCTGACCCTCCCCCAGGCACCTGAGATAACACACCCAGGAATAGCCTAGATGAGGGAGAGGCGGTGTAGGTCAGAGGTCGGAATGTCTAATTAAGAGCCGCTTCTCTCCCACTCCGTTAGCCCAATTAAGCAAACCTGCAGATAATCACAAACGCTACAGAAGTGTAATGTTTGGGTCAGCCTAGAGAAGAGCACCAAGACCACTAGAGTTACAAGAGATGTGGCACAAGGGTCACAGGACACTGCACAGGGTTAATAATTCTATGAGACACAGGATGGGGTTAATCATTTCCAAACCAGGGTGTAAAGGGGGTTAATATTTTCCTGTCACACTTCCTAAATCTCCCACAATCCTTGAGGACAGATGGCGGGTGCGGCCCTCTTATCTGATTGAGGAAACTCAGTGTGAAATAACCCGACTTTTGTCAGATCCTCTCCCAACAGCCTGGCCATAACATCTCTCCCCCACACAAGGGTCACCACGTCTCAAAGGGACCCCTGATAGCAGCCAATGTCACAGCAGGTTAATCATTTGTTGGACAAAATGAGAGAGCAAACATGGAAAAGGGGAGAGGAAGGAATGATGGAGGGAGAGTGGAAGACATGAAGGGAAATGTGAGGTGGATCTGTGAAGGTACTGAAGATTTGAGGGAAGAGAGACAGAAAGATAGTGGGATAGACATATGGGAGGAGATGGAAGCAGGGAAGCTCAGAGAAGATGGAGGTACAGAATATTTAAGAACATAGAGTGCAAAGTATAATAAAACCTGCCCCAGAGATGAACACGGAGTATGTAGGTATATGTGGGGACAGAGTGCCGGCCTCAGGACAGCCAGCGAGTCCAGTCATACCCAGAAATTACATAAACTCGGCCTCCATCTTCCCAGTACATGTTACTAGAGCTTCCTTTGCTGGCTAAGCAAACTTCTTTCAAGAAATATTTCCAACTACAGACATTTCTCTTAACTGAAGCTCAACAACCTAGAGAAGGTTCCTCGATCTCCATGGAAACCAATAGGCCGAGATTTGCAAGGTCGCTCTGCCCTGCAGCTGAACATCAAAAGCATGTCTGAGACAGTGACCAAAATGGGTTTGGACTGGCACTAGTACTGGGAAACCAACCAGGCCAAAGAAGGGCAGGCCGGGGAAACGCTAGAGACCGGCAGGCCGGGGAAACGCTAGAGACCAGTGAGGAACAGAGACTGAGAAATTCACTAGAAGGACACAGAAAATAATATATATATACTAACCAGAGGTATCCTGGCTGCTGTACTGCCACTGTGCGTTGGGTATGAATGATGCGTCTGGGGAACCAGTCCTGCAGCTCTCCACCATTTGTTGGGTAATGTGTCTGACAGTCTCTTTGTTTTTCCTGTTCTTCCTACGCCCTGTGGGCTGCCATCCATCTCCTTGATCCGAGTATGCAGCCCCTGGGTCCCCTTTATAATGTGATGGGGAGACCTGCTCCTCCTTGATACGAAGTGGTCCGTAACACACTTCACCTGTCCACAGAGATACCTCGTCTTGGCTGTCCACCTTCTGTTCGGTGTCCTCCTTCCCATAATTGCTTCCCCCCTCATGACAGCTGGCAATGGCAGAGTCTCCAGAAGAGTTGGCCGGACTGGTCCTCCTTGCCAGCCATGGGGAGATGCTGCGCCCAGCTACAACTGCAGAGAGGAGTGCCTCTGCAGTACCAGATGGGGCTCCCATCTCGTAGTCCACCAGCTCATCAGAAGTCTCAGACTTTATGCTGATGTCTAAGGCCGCCTTGATAAAGCTGTGACACGCCTGAACAATGTCAGTCATCTGCAGGTAGCTGGCGGCTGACATCACCTCAATGACGTTTTTACTGGTGAGTGCCAGGTGAGCAGAGTACATAAAGTCTATGATGGCCTTGAAGCCTTGGGCGGTGACAATGTCCAGCTGAGTGACAGTGGTCTGCTCTGAGGATTTCTGCACCTGGCAGTACAGAGTCTTAAAGTATCGGCTGCTCCCAAGGAGAACGTTCTTATGAGCCTTGAAGATCTTCCCCTCCACAACGATGCACACGTCACACAGGATGCCATGTTGTCGCTGCTCGTTTAGCTCCTGCAGAAGATGCCGGTAATGGGACGGGATCTCCATGTCCTCCTTCCGGTTGTTCATTTGTGGTTATCTTTGGTTTCGATCACACAAAATCTGCTAAAAAGACAATGAGAGGTATTTAAATAACTGGAAAGCTACCTGAGTATAACCTCCTTAGGACATAACCAGATATTATATAGCTAGACTAAGTTCCTTAGGCCAGGATATCCCAGTTTACAACTAGAATGAAAGTTTATTGGACCGTCTCTCATGTCTCTCCATTTCTTGCAATTTGTTCCTATTGTTTTGCCTTGAACACAATCCATGAAAGGGGGCTGCAGTGGGACCCTACAAACATTTTCACCTGCAGAGTTATTAGTAGATTACTAGATCTCATACACATTATGGCCTGCCTTCACTAAAATGCCACCCCCCCCACCACCAATCTGAGATTTAAAGGGCCGCTGCACCTCTGTCAGACCCTGCGGGCATCCACTATACTTTGGTGGAGGTGGTGTGAGGGGCAGGTTTTTAGTCTTCTGTAGAGAAATTCTGTCATCTATTGATGCACAGCCTGTTTCTAGACTGGAAAGTATGTGATTTCAATTGCATCAAGATCCAATCATCTAACAGAGATTTTTGTTAATGCTTCCCGCATCCCTCCCTCCACTGATGTATAAACACACACACACACAAATACACTATCAAATACTAAAACCAATATATAAATGCCACTAGTGCAACTAGCCAGCAGAGAGCCACTAGCAACTTGAAACTAGAAATCAATGGAAGAATAAACCCTAGCAGGATAACCCTCCCCCTCAAGCTACAGGCAGATAATCAGTCCAAGATAAAATCCCCTATGATAAAACAGAGGTAGTCCTGGGCCCATAGAAGTGAGGGCTCCCACAATAGCTTACACATGTATCATCCATCATACCACCATGGTACTCACTGTGCTCCTCTGTATGTCAGTGTTATGCTGGGATAGGTCTGTGAGGGTCAGCGGGTATATGCAAGGACGACTCCTCTCCTGGTCTGAGAGCAGATTCCACCTCTGAGCTGCATTCCACAGAGCTAAACATCAAAGGGGTTACACCCCTGCCCCCCGCACCCTCCCCCTACACACCCTAATAGGGGCTTGTCTGGGTGGGTGGAATCATGCTTTAAAGAGTCAAAAGGATTAATGTCAGGGGGAGAGAAAAAAAGAGAGAGGGGGAGAGAAAAAAAGAGAGAGGTGAAGTGGGAGAGAGAACGTGGGGAAGGCGAAAAGTGGGAGAGAGAGGGGGGGAGGCGAGGTGTAAGAGCAGAGGAGGGGGGGAGGCGAGGTGTAAGAGCAGAGGAGGGGGGGAGGCGAGGTGTAAGAGCAGAGGAGGGGGGGAGGCGAGGTGTAAGAGCAGAGGAGGGGGGGAGGCGAGGTGTAAGAGCAGAGGAGGGGGGGAGGCGAGGTGTAAGAGCAGAGGAGGGGGGGGAGGCGAGGTGTAAGAGCAGAGGAGGGGGGGAGGCGAGGTGTAAGAGCAGAGGAGGGGGGGGAGGCGAGGTGTAAGAGCAGAGGAGGGGGGGAGGCGAGGTGTAAGAGCAGAGGAGGGGGGGAGGCGAGGTGTAAGAGCAGAGGAGGGGGGGAGGCGAGGTGTAAGAGCAGAGGAGGGGGGGAGGCGAGGTGCAAGAGCAGAGGAGGGGGGGGAGGCGAGGTGCAAGAGCAGAGGAGGGGGGGGAGGCGAGGTGCAAGAGCAGAGGAGGGGGGGAGGCGAGGTGCAAGAGCAGAGGAGGGGGGGAGGCGAGGTGCAAGAGCAGAGGAGGGGGGGAGGCGAGGTGCAAGAGCAGAGGAGGGGGGGGAGGCGAGGTGCAAGAGCAGAGGAGGGGGGGAAGGCGAGGTGCAAGAGCAGAGGAGGGGGGGAAGGCGAGGTGCAAGAGCAGAGGAGGGGGGGAAGGCGAGGTGCAAGAGCAGAGGAGGGGGGGAAGGCGAGGTGCAAGAGCAGAGGAGGGGGGGGAAGGCGAGGTGCAAGAGCAGAGGAGGGGGGGGAAGGCGAGGTGCAAGAGCAGAGGAGGGGGGGGAAGGCGAGGTGCAAGAGCAGAGGAGGGGGGGAAGGCGAGGTGCAAGAGCAGAGGAGGGGGGGGAAGGCGAGGTGCAAGAGCAGAGGAGGGGGGGAAGGCGAGGTGCAAGAGCAGAGGAGGGGGGGAAGGCGAGGTGCAAGAGCAGAGGAGGGGGGGAAGGCGAGGTGCAAGAGCAGAGGAGGGGGGGAAGGCGAGGTGCAAGAGCAGAGGAGGGGGGAAGGCGAGGTGCAAGAGCAGAGGGGGAAGGCGAGGTGCAAGAGCAGAGGGGGAAGGCGAGGTGCAAGAGCAGAGGGGGAAGGCGAGGTGCAAGAGCAGAGGGGGAAGGCGAGGTGCAAGAGCAGAGGGGGAAGGCGAGGTGCAAGAGCAGAGGGGGAAGGCGAGGTGCAAGAGCAGAGGGGGAAGGCGAGGTGCAAGAGCAGAGGGGGAAGGCGAGGTGCAAGAGCAGAGGGGGAAGGCGAGGTGCAAGAGCAGAGGGGGAAGGCGAGGTGCAAGAGCAGAGGGGGAAGGCGAGGTGCAAGAGCAGAGGGGGAAGGCGAGGTGCAAGAGCAGAGGGGGAAGGCGAGGTGCAAGAGCAGAGGGGGAAGGCGAGGTGCAAGAGCAGAGGGGGAAGGCGAGGTGCAAGAGCAGAGGGGGAAGGCGAGGTGCAAGAGCAGAGGGGGAAGGCGAGGTGCAAGAGCAGAGGGGGAAGGCGAGGTGCAAGAGCAGAGGGGGAAGGCGAGGTGCAAGAGCAGAGGGGGAAGGCGAGGTGCAAGAGCAGAGGGGGAAGGCGAGGTGCAAGAGCAGGGGGGGGAGGCGAGGTGCAAGAGCAGGGGGGGGGAGGCGAGGTGCAAGAGCAGGGGGGGGAGGCGAGGTGCAAGAGCAGGGGGGGGAGGCGAGGTGCAAGAGCAGGGGGGGGAGGCGAGGTGCAAGAGCAGGGGGGGGAGGCGAGGTGCAAGAGCAGGGGGGGGAGGCGAGGTGTAAGAGCAGGGGGGGGAGGCGAGGTGTAAGAGCAGGGGGGGGAAGGCGAGGTGTAAGAGCAGGGGGGGAAGGCGAGGTGTAAGAGCAGGGGGGGGAAGGCGAGGTGTAAGAGCAGGGGGGGGAAGGCGAGGTGTAAGAGCAGGGGGGGGAAGGCGAGGTGTAAGAGCAGGGGGGGTGAGGTGAGAGAGCAGAGGGAGGGGGAAGATAAAGATGGGGATAGAGAGAGCAGAGGGGACAGATATAGCACAGATAAAGTAGGGAGGGGCAGGTAATACAGGGAAGAGGGGCAGATAAAGTATGGGCATGGGGAAAAAGGAGAGGTGGGCAGGTAAAGTAGGGGAAACGCACTGCCCTGTCTTGGTTTCTCCAGCTCCTCAGCATTATTCAGTGCGCTATATTTTTGCATTGATCTTATGTGGAGCCCCCCCCTTTCCAGTTTGCGTCCCCCGCTCTATCACTGCTTACTAGACACACCACAATCCCACTCTCTCTATGGGATTCCCAGCTTGGGTCAGTGTTGTCCCTTTATCTTGCTACGGACAGCACAGTAGGACATGAAGATACCCTGGTCAGGCCACAACACGGCCCATGGAATACAAGGTCTGCCTGTCTCCAGTCTTGTGCCTACAGGACGACGTGGGTATGTGTCTGTGGCTTTCACACCTTTTATAGGAGACGGAGGTGTCATCCTGTCAAGTTCTGAAACCACAAACAGCTAAGAATTTAAAAATGGGCATATAATTTGTACAGGCCCCTTTAGCCAGCAACAAGGAGACAATCGGACAGGGAGTGACATCAGACTAACACACAGCCAGGGCCCCAAAACAATCAGACTGGGACATGGCCACACAGCCGGCACGTCCAGACAGACTGTGCATGACACCTCCACACAGCCTGAACCCAAACACCATCAGCCTATCTACCCCATAGCCTCAAGACCATCAGGCTGTGACACGGCCACACCGCCGGCGCCCATAGACCATCAGGCTGTGACACGGCCACACCGCCGGCGCCCATAGACCATCAGGCTGTGACACGGCCACACCGCCGGCGCCCATAGACCATCAGGCTGTGACACGGCCACACAGCCGGCGCCCATAGACCATCAGGCTGTGACACGGCCACACAGCCGGCGCCCATAGACCATCAGGCTGTGACACGGCCACACAGCCGGCGCCCATAGACCATCAGGCTGTGACACGGCCACACAGCCGGCGCCCATAGACCATCAGGCTGTGACACGGCCACACAGCCGGCGCCCATAGACCATCAGGCTGTGACACGGCCACACAGCCGGCGCCCATAGACCATCAGGCTGTGACACGGCCACACAGCCGGCGCCCATAGACCATCAGGCTGTGACACGGCCACACAGCCGGCGCCCATAGACCATCAGGCTGTGACACGGCCACACAGCCGGCGCCCATAGACCATCAGGCTGTGACACGGCCACACAGCCGGCGCCCATAGACCATCAGGCTGTGACACGGCCACACAGCCGGCGCCCATAGACCATCAGGCTGTGACACGGCCACACAGCCGGCGCCCATAGACCATCAGGCTGTGACACGGCCACACCGCCAGCACCAATGTTTCCTCTATAAGTACTTCATCAAATGACAGTAATAAAAGACCTGAGCAGGATAGAATATGTGTATATGTATGTGTATATGTATGTGTATATGTATGTGTATGTGTATATGTATGTGTATATGTATGTGTATGTGTATATGTATGTGTATATGTTTAGAATAACAGTAAACAAAATATGCATTTTTTATAGTCCCATTACCAATGTCCAGAAGGGAAGTGTTCCAGACCAATCCACTTAACCGTAAGATGGGTTTAAATGCTGCAGCAGGTCTTAGGTAATTGGATATTATCTATATTAAAATCCTCAATGCGTGTTTCTCTATTATTACACTAGACTGTAAGCTCCCTCGTGCAGGGTCTCATTATTACACTAGACTGTAAGCTCCCTCGTGCAGGGTCTCATTGTTACACTAGACTGTAAGCTCCCTCGTGCAGGGTCTCATTGTTACACTAGACTGTAAGCTCCCTCGTGCAGGGTCTCTCATTGTTACACTAGACTGTAAGCTCCCTCGTGCAGGGTCTCATTGTTACACTAGACTGTAAGCTCCCTCGTGCAGGGTCTCATTGTTACACTAGACTGTAAGCTCCCTCGTGCAGGGTCTCTCATTGTTACACTAGACTAAGGTCCCTGGTGCAGGGTCTCATTGTTACACTAGACTGTAAGCTCCCTCGTGCAGGGTCTCATTGTTACACTAGACTAAGGTCCCTGGTGCAGGGTCTCATTGTTACACTAGACTGTAAGCTCCCTGGTGCAGGGTCTCTCATTGTTACACTAGACTGTAAGCTCCCTCGTGCAGGGTCTCTCATTGTTACACTAGACTGTAAGCTCCCTCGTGCAGGGTCTCATTGTTACACTAGACTGTACGCTCCCTCGTGCAGGGTCTCATTATTACACTAGACTGTAAGCTCCCTCGTGCAGGGTCTCTCATTGTTACACTAGACTGTAAGCTCCCTCGTGCAGGGTCTCATTGTTACACTAGACTAAGGTCCCTGGTGCAGGGTCTCATTGTTACACTAGACTGTAAGCTCCCTGGTGCAGGGTCTCTCATTGTTACACTAGACTGTAAGCTCCCTCGTGCAGGGTCTCTCATTGTTACACTAGACTGTAAGCTCCCTCGTGCAGGGTCTCATTGTTACACTAGACTGTACGCTCCCTCGTGCAGGGTCTCATTATTACACTAGACTGTAAGCTCCCTCGTGCAGGGTCTCTCATTGTTACACTAGACTGTAAGCTCCCTCGTGCAGGGTCGCTCATTGTTACACTAGACTGTAAGCTCCCTCGTGCAGGGTCTCATTATTACACTAGACTGTAAGCTCCCTCGTGCAGGGTCTCTCATTGTTACACTAGACTGTAAGCTCCCTCGTGCAGGGTCTCTCATTGTTACACTAGACTGTAAGCTCCCTCTTGCAGGGTCTCTCATTGTTACACTAGACTGTAAGCTCCCTCGTGCAGGGTCTCTCATTGTTACACTAGACTGTAAGCTCCCTCGTGCAGGGTCTCTCATTGTTACACTAGACTGTAAGCTCCCTCGTGCAGGGTCTCTCATTGTTACACTAGACTGTAAGCTCCCTCGTGCAGGGTCTCTCATTGTTACACTAGACTGTAAGCTCCCTCGTGCAGGGTCGCTCATTGTTACACTAGACTGTAAGCTCCCTCGTGCAGGGTCTCTCATTGTTACACTAGACTGTAAGCTCCCTCGTGCAGGGTCTCTCATTGTTACACTAGACTGTAAGCTCCCTCTTGCAGGGTCTCTCATTGTTACACTAGACTGTAAGCTCCCTCGTGCAGGGTCTCTCATTGTTACACTAGACTGTAAGCTCCTTCAGATAGAGATATATACACATACTCTCACTTACCAGTGAAGTGTCCGCTCTGTCCAGGGTCAGGTTTTTAGCAGAGCAGTGGCATGATGGGGTCTCTTACACGGTGCTGGGGCAGCAGAATGATCTGGAGATTACAAACAGAAGTAGAATTAGGCACAGACAGCACTATGTAGGCCAGGAGCCGAGGACTGACCGTGCAGCACAGACCTAGCACTCTAATTCCTTAGGTCACAACCCACTCTTTATTGGGCTTGAAAGGTCCGCAGGTTGTATAGGTCCTGTGATCTCTGATCGGATTCTGGGCACGGCAGGGGTTGATAAGATCATGTGAGCCTGGAGGCCAGAATGACTGGGTGTCTAACCCGAGTAAGGGAATATTCTTATTATCTCAATACAATAGTTGCACCCTAAAAACACAAGCTATATATAAAATAATGGGCCTAAAGATTGAAAATTGACCCAGAACCCTCTAGGATCAAATTACCTGGTAGAAAGGGGGGTTAGGGGTCCATCGCATATAACCACAGCTTGGGGAAAAAACAACAAATCAACAAGTTGTAAAGTATTGGCCATTAGCATACACATCCCATGCAACTGGCTATGTGGCTGAGGTCCATCAGGGTCCAGACCCAAAAGCCCAAGTGTCATGGGGTTCGTGCAATGCATAATGTGAGATATGGAAATGCCATATCTGGCCTGATGCATCAGGGGGCCAAGAGATAGCAATGTGTGGGAACGCTGTGTGTGGGGTGCTGAGCACAGGATACCACAGCTAGAGGAAAACAAGATGCAGGGGGCGGATCAAGAGTAAGGGGGGCAGAGGAGGAGAGACCTGGGGGGGTTGGGAAAGAGGTGAGAGCATGTTGTGATAGGGCAAAGGAGGAATCAGAGACCGGAAAAGAGGCAAGAGCACACTGGAGAGGGGCATCAGATGGGAGGGGGACACAGGGCGTGGAAGTGCGGTAGTGATTAGGGAAAACAGGAAGAGAGGACCCCAAACCTAGAGCCCCCCCAAGCTACCCACCCAGAGAGGACACACACAGACTCATGGGGGATAACAACCATTGGTGCTGCCACCAGTCGGATGTACAGTTTTGTGTATAACTAGATAAGAGCCCGGCACACAAGCTGCCCCAGATATCAGCCCCACATGGAGCAAGATGGCCCAATTTCCCTGTGCTCTAATTCATCACTGTGACATAAAATGGGTCAGTACTAGGAAAGGTCTAGCACACACGGAATGCACCTAGCACACAGGCGGTATACACACACAGCCTCCGAACGCGCCTAGCACACAGGCGGTATACACACACAGCCTCCGAATGCGCCTAGCACGCAGGCGGTATACACACACACACAGCCTCCGAATGCGCCTAGCACACAGGCGGTATACACACAAACACACACACAGCCTCCGAATGCGCCTAGCACACAGGCGGTATACACACACAGCCTCCTCCGAATGCACCTAGCACACAGGCGGTATACACACACACACAGCCTCCGAATGCGCCTAGCACACAGGCGGTATACACACACAGCCTCCTCCGAATGCACCTAGCACACAGGCGGTATACACACACACACAGCCTCCGAATGCGCCTAGCACGCAGGCGGTATACACACACAGCCTCCAAATGTGCCTAGCACGCAGGCGGTATACACACACAGCCTCCAAATGTGCCTAGCACGCAGGCGGTATACACACACAGCCTCCGAACGCACCTAGCACACAGGCAGTATACACACACACACAGCCTCCGAATGCGCCTAGCACGCAGGCGGTATACACACACACACAGCCTCCGAATGCGCCTAGCACACAGGCGGTATACACACAAACACACACACACAGCCTCCGAATGCGCCTAGCACACAGGCGGTATACACACACAGCCTCCTCCGAATGCACCTAGCACACAGGCGGTATACACACACACACAGCCTCCGAATGCGCCTAGCACGCAGGCGGTATACACACACAGCCTCCAAATGTGCCTAGCACGCAGGCGGTATACACACACAGCCTCCAAATGTGCCTAGCACGCAGGCGGTATACACACACAGCCTCCAAATGTGCCTAGCACGCAGGCGGTATACACACACAGCCTCCAAATGCACCTAGCACACAGGCGGTATACACACACACAGCCTCCGAATGCGCCTAGCACACAGGCGGTATACACACACAGCCTCCGAATGCACCTAGCACACAGGCGGTATACACACACACACACACACACAGCCTCTGAATGCACCTAGCACACAGGCGGTATACACACACACACACACACACACACACAGCCTCTGAATGCACCTAGCACACAGGCGGTATACACACACACAGCCTCTGAATGCACCTAGCACACAGGCGGTACACACACAGCCTCCGAACGCACCTAGCACACAGGCGGTACACACACAGCCTCCGAACGCACCTAGCACACAGGCGGTATACACACACAGAGCCTCCGAATGCACCTAGCACACAGGCGATACACACACACAAAGCCTCCGAATGCACCTAGCACACAGGCGGTATACACACACACACAGCCTCCGAATGCACCTAGCACACAGGCGGTATACACACACACACACAGCCTCCGAATGCACCTAGCACACAGGCGGTATACACACACACACAGCCTCCGAATGCACCTAGCACACAGTCAGTATACACACACACAGCCTCCGAATGCACCTAGCACACAGGCGGTACACACACACACAGCCTCCGAATGCACCTAGCACACAGGCGGTACACACACACACAGCCTCCGAATGCACCTAGCACACAGGCGGTACACACACACACAGCCTCCGAATGCACCTAGCACACAGGCGGTATACACACACACAGCCTCCGAATGCACCTAGCACACAGGCGGTACACACACACAGCCTCCAAATGCACCTAGCACACAGGCGGTATACACACACACACAGCCTCCGAATGCACCTAGCACACAGGCGGTATACACACACAGCCTCCGAATGCGCCTAGCACACTGGCGGTATACACACACACAGCCTCCGAATGCGCCTAGGACACAGGCGGTATACACACACACAGCCTCCGAATGCACCTAGCACACAGGCGGTACACACACACACACAGCCTCCGAATGCACCTAGCACACAGGCGGTATACACACACACACAGCCTCCTCCGAATGCACCTAGCACACAGGCGGTATACACACACAGCCTCCGAATGCGCCTAGCATACTGGCGGTATACACACACAGCCTCCGAATGCGCCTAGCACACTGGCGGTATACACACACACAGCCTCCGAATGCGCCTAGGACACAGGCGGTATACACACACACAGCCTCCGAATGCGCCTAGGACACAGGCGGTATACACACACACAGCCTCCGAATGCACCTAGCACACAGGCGGTATACACACACACAGCCTCCTCCGAATGCGCCTAGCACACAGGCGGTATACACACACACACAGCCTCCTCCGAATGCGCCTAGCACACAGGCGGTATACACACACAGCCTCCGAATGCACCTAGCACACAGGCGGTATACACACACAGCCTCCGAATGCGCCTAGGACACAGGCGGTATACACACACACAGCCTCCGAATGCACCTAGCACACAGGCGGTATACACACAAACACACACACACAGCCTCCGAATGCGCCTAGCACACAGGCGGTATACACACACAGCCTCCTCCGAATGCACCTAGCACACAGGCGGTATACACACACACACAGCCTCCGAATGCGCCTAGCACACAGGCGGTATACACACACACAGCCTCCGAATGCGCCTAGCACGCAGGCGGTATACACACACAGCCTCCAAATGTGCCTAGCACGCAGGCGGTATACACACACAGCCTCCAAATGTGCCTAGCACGCAGGCGGTATACACACACAGCCTCCAAATGTGCCTAGCACGCAGGCGGTATACACACACAGCCTCCAAATGCGCCTAGCACGCAGGCGGTATACACACACAGCCTCCAAATGCGCCTAGCACACAGGCGGTATACACACACACAGCCTCTGAATGCGCCTAGCACACAGGCGGTATACACACACAGCCTCCGAATGCACCTAGCACACAGGCGGTATACACACACACACACAGCCTCTGAATGCACCTAGCACACAGGCGGTATACACACACACAGCCTCCGAATGCACCTAGCACACAGGCGGTACACACACAGCCTCCGAACGCACCTAGCACACAGGCGGTATACACACACAGAGCCTCCGAATGCACCTAGCACACAGGCGGTACACACACACAAAGCCTCCGAATGCACCTAGCACACAGGTGGTATACACACACACACAGCCTCCGAATGCACCTAGCACACAGGCGGTATACACACACACACAGCCTCCGAATGCACCTAGCACACAGTCGGTATACACACACACAGCCTCCGAATGCACCTAGCACACAGGCGGTACACACACACACAGCCTCCGAATGCACCTAGCACACAGGCGGTACACACACACACAGCCTCCGAATGCACCTAGCACACAGGCGGTACACACACACACAGCCTCCGAATGCACCTAGCACACAGGCGGTACACACACACAGCCTCCAAATGCACCTAGCACACAGGCGGTATACACACACACACAGCCTCCGAATGCACCTAGCACACAGGCGGTATACACACACAGCCTCCGAATGCGCCTAGCACACTGGCGGTATACACACACACAGCCTCCGAATGCGCCTAGGACACAGGCGGTATACACACACACAGCCTCCGAATGCACCTAGCACACAGGCGGTACACACACACACACAGCCTCCGAATGCACCTAGCACACAGGCGGTATACACACACACACAGCCTCCTCCGAATGCACCTAGCACACAGGCGGTATACACACACAGCCTCCGAATGCGCCTAGCACACTGGCGGTATACACACACAGCCTCCGAATGCGCCTAGCACACTGGCGGTATACACACACACAGCCTCCGAATGCACCTAGCACACAGGCGGTATACACACACACAGCCTCCTCCGAATGCGCCTAGCACACAGGCGGTATACACACACACACAGCCTCCTCCGAATGCGCCTAGCACACAGGCGGTATACACACACAGCCTCCGAATGCACCTAGCACACAGGCGGTATACACACACAGCCTCCGAATGCGCCTAGGACACAGGCGGTATACACATACACAGCCTCCGAATGCACCTAGCACACAGGCGGTATACACACAAACACACACACACAGCCTCCGAATGCGCCTAGCACACAGGCGGTATACACACACAGCCTCCTCCGAATGCACCTAGCACACAGGCGGTATACACACACACACAGCCTCCGAATGCGCCTAGCACACAGGCGGTATACACACACACAGCCTCCGAATGCGCCTAGCACGCAGGCGGTATACACACACAGCCTCCGAATGCGCCTAGCACGCAGGCGGTATACACACACACACAGCCTCCGAATGCGCCTAGCACACAGGCGGTATACACACACAGCCTCCTCCGAATGCACCTAGCACACAGGCGGTATACACACACACACAGCCTCCGAATGCACCTAGCACACAGGCGGTATACACACACACACAGCCTCCGAATGCGCCTAGCACACAGGCGGTATACACACACACAGCCTCCGAATGCGCCTAGCACGCAGGCGGTATACACACACAGCCTCCAAATGTGCCTAGCACGCAGGCGGTATACACACACAGCCTCCAAATGTGCCTAGCACGCAGGCGGTATACACACACAGCCTCCAAATGTGCCTAGCACGCAGGCGGTATACACACACAGCCTCCAAATGCACCTAGCACACAGGCGGTATACACACACACAGCCTCCGAATGCGCCTAGCACACAGGCGGTATACACACACAGCCTCCGAATGCACCTAGCACACAGGCGGTATACACACACACACACAGCCTCTGAATGCACCTAGCACACAGGCGGTATACACACACACAGCCTCTGAATGCACCTAGCACACAGGCGGTACACACACAGCCTCCGAACGCACCTAGCACACAGGCGGTATACACACACAGAGCCTCCGAATGCACCTAGCACACAGGCGGTACACACACACAAAGCCTCCGAATGCACCTAGCACACAGGTGGTATACACACACACACAGCCTCCGAATGCGCCTAGCACACAGGCGGTACACACACACAGCCTCCGAATGCACCTAGCACACAGTCGGTATACACACACACAGCCTCCGAATGCACCTAGCACACAGTCGGTATACACACACACAGCCTCCGAATGCACCTAGCACACAGGCGGTACACACACACACAGCCTCCGAATGCACCTAGCACACAGGCGGTACACACACACACAGCCTCCGAATGCACCTAGCACACAGGCGGTACACACGCACACAGGCGGTACACACACACACAGGCGGTACACACACACACAGCCTCCGAATGCACCTAGCACACAGGCGGTACACACACACACAGCCTCCGAATGCACCTAGCACACAGGCGGTACACACACACACAGCCTCCGAATGCACCTAGCACACAGGCGGTACACACGCACACAGGCGGTACACACACACACAGCCTCCGAATGCACCTAGCACACAGGCGGTACACACACACAGCCTCCAAATGCACCTAGCACACAGGCGGTATACACACACACACAGCCTCCGAATGCACCTAGCACACTGGCGGTATACACACACACAGCCTCCGAATGCGCCTAGGACACAGGCGGTATACACACACACAGCCTCCGAATGCGCCTAGGACACAGGCGGTATACACACACACAGCCTCCGAATGCACCTAGCACACAGGCGGTACACACACACACACACAGCCTCCGAATGCACCTAGCACACAGGCGGTATACACACACACACAGCCTCCGAATGCACCTAGCACACAGGCGGTATACACACACAGCCTCCGAATGCGCCTAGCACACTGGCGGTATACACACACAGCCTCCGAATGCGCCTAGCACACTGGCGGTATACACACACAGCCTCCGAATGCGCCTAGCACACTGGCGGTATACACACACACAGCCTCCGAATGCACCTAGCACACAGGCGGTATACACACACACAGCCTCCGAATGCACCTAGCACACAGGCGGTATACACACACACACAGCCTCCTCCGAATGCGCCTAGCACACAGGCGGTATACACACACAGCCTCCGAATGCGCCTAGCACACAGGCGGTATACACACACAGCCTCCGAATGCACCTAGCACACAGGCGA